>PVKS010010646.1:0-39821 GCA_004027875.1 Aplodontia rufa
TCGATTGTCTCCACTCATCTGTGGAGGTGGGGACTAGACCCTGGACAATGAGAAAGTTGGTCTAGAAACATGAGTTAAATTCAGATAAGATGTAATGCTTTACAATCTAATACTATTTTAGAGTTATAACGGGAAGGGGAAGGGAGGGATAAGGGAGGGTAATTGGGGGGGCACTCCTGGGGACAGTTGCAATGTCCAGAATATATACACATCTTATAGACATTTTATATTGTTTTGTTAAAATCTTGTAAGGTTACTCAAAAATAAAAAAAATTAAAAAAAAACATGGAGAATGAGAGTGAGAGAAAGAGAATAATAGAATCAATTTTATTTAGATTTTCATCACTCTGAAACTTTATTGTGTTTGTGGTGCTGGAGTTTGAAGGTCCTTGCCCGTGCCAGGCAAGCGCCATAATCACTGAACAACCGCTCTAGCCCTCATTTAATTCTTTCAACAGTCCTAAGAGGCATCAAATATTACTGTGCACGAAAGAGAGAAAAGAAATACAATTGAGAGAAATCCTGATCAAGTGGACCATGGTGACATAGCAAGTTAGTGAGGAAGCAAGATCTTGAACTCAGCCAGGCTGAGGGTAGAGCACATTCTTTTATCCACCAACCTATCTGTCATTTCTGAATACTCCCAATGTGTCAGCACTCTATTAAGTAGATTATATACATTATATCATTTAATTCTCATTACCACTATGTGAGGTACATGCAGAGGAGATTACTGAGGCTTAGTGAGCTACAGTAATTTTTGAAATTACTCACACCTACATAGTGCACAGTTGGGACATAAAATTGTGTGTGTTGGTCTCCTCTGCTTTGCCTAATGTAGTAAAGAATGCTAATGAACACTTCTGCATATTTTTATGCTAAAAGAGATCAGGACGTTTGGTGAAATTTCACTCATGCGGCAGCAGTTATAATTCTATTATTAAGAAGGAAAGCCAATGTGTGTGCTATTACTTCCATTAGTTTTCACTGTAATACTATGTTCAAGATGTCTGTGGTCCCTTGGTTATGAAAATAATCCAAAGACTTGCTGCATCGTTTTCCACCGTTTGACGTACTAGACTTTGACAGAGGAGACAGAGAAGAAATATGTACTTTGCTATGTTTTATTTTTGTCAGAGAGCTATCAACACGTCCAGCTGCCATCTATTGTCACTAAGCTGAGGTCTACAGCCTTGCAGAAAAGTGACACGTGGAGATATTTACATATCCCTAGACCACAGTCTCTGCTATAACCAAACTGACAAGTACATTGTTGATGGAAACTTGAAAAAATTCCTAGGCTACTTATCCATTTCAAATATATCTGTCCTATATGCTCTGGTAGAGCAGTTTTCTTAGGATTTAAATATAAGTTATATACATATATATGAGCTTTGGCACAAAGGAAGTACTGGAGCATTTATAAAAGTATATTTATATGTAAATAATTAGTTTCATAGTTCGCAATAATTAAATCAATTCTTTTATTAGAGAATAATTCCTATGATTTCTTTAATACTTTCCTTCTTAATTTTTGTTGATTTTAAACAGATAAATTCTAAACAAAGGGAAAAAAGACTCACAGTGAATATATATGACTTGTGCTTTCAGTGCGCTGGTCACCACATTCTCTTCTTTCTCCTGTGTGCCTTCTTTGATAGCTATTTATACATGCATGATTATAAATGTGAATATATGTGTGTGTGTGTTTGCATCACTGTTATTTTCCACACATGGTAAACAGTATGCTGTATGTAATTTTCTTCAACCCACAGCAATCTTTCTGTCAATATATACACAGTATGCTTTAGTTATATACATTACGATGGGGGATTTTTACGTACGGTTTTAGCTGATATTCTATAACTGGAATAGTCTTGTGTGCAATCTATGTTGTGTTGTGTTTCTATATTCTGTCATGAAGAAATTTTTAAAATTTAATGTTTTCTTTATATAGTCCAAAACAGCTTATATCAAGGTAATCAAGAAGTCAACAAACTAGAGGAAAAATTACATCTATATTTTTAATAACATGAAATTTAGGATGTACTTTGATTATGACTGTAGAGAATTTGGCAGTATTACCTGTGAAGATTAGTTGGTGACCAATGGATACTGAGGAAAATTTCTAATGAAATTATACATATGTAAATAATTTTGAATTGTGGTTAACATTTATTATTACATTGAAAATTCTGGAAATATTAAGCTGGATGTTAGATCTTCATGTAATATATTTATAAGGAAGAGCATAATTTTAACAGCACATTTAAAATATATTTGTGTAAGTGTGATTTTTTGTAATCTTATTAATATCATTTTGTGATTAGCAAAAAAATAAAATCAACTCTTCAATTTATAAGAAAAATATCCATGAGAATAAATATCTCCCCAAAGTTTAGAAAATACCATTTCTCAAATGTGGTTCACAAAATAGTATACAATCACTTTCTTATTTGTCATACTCTTTTATGCTTTGACTATAATTTTTCTTCCACTTTTATAGATCTGGTATTTGATGTTATATGTATGTGTGTGTTGGATATTAAACATATGTACATATTATACACAAAATACATATTATACACAGTACTAATGTATATTTTTTCAAGGCTATGAATTTTTCTTTAGTTATAATTAGAATTTTTATTTATAATGTTCCCTCTCCTTTTTTCTTTGCACATTAAGCAATTTGACTTTTGACACTATTTTGAAACTTAAAACATGTGTTTGTGTAGTGATTGATGCTTTTAATCTCCAGAAATAGATTTTCATTTTATTTCTAGATTTTTTCAACTAAAGTAATTTAGATGTTACTTCATTATGATTAAATAGAACTACCTGTAATTTAAAATTTTTTCTATAATTTGTTAAGATTTTTTTTAACGTTCAGTATTAATGCTCAGAGTTATAATTCATATTTCATGGATGTCTATATATGTTTATTCTAACATTTGATAAATACGAGTTGGGTATTAATCATTTTAAACACAGTTTATTTCCATGAATATTATATATTAGTATGGAGAATTTTTAATTCCTGTCAGAAGTTTTCAAGCTTTTCTGATTCTCTTACCTTTTGTACCTTAAAATTTGTCTGTGTGTTTTGAAGGTTTGACATAAATTTTCTTTGGATATTATAGAAACTTTAAAACTTACAATTTAATATTTAAACATTTTGATACATTATCCCTCTTTACTGTCTCATTATTTGATTCTCTCAGGGAACTTACTTATTAAATATATTTTTCTTTTAAAGAGAGAGAATGAAATAAAAAAGAGAGAAAAATCGTGTAAGGTTGTTCAAAAAATAAATAAAAAAAAATAAAAAAAAATAAAAAAAAAAAGAGAGAAAAAGAGAATCAATTTTATTTAGCTTTTCAATTGGCTTTTGTTGTTACAACATTTCATTGTGTACATGGTGCTGGGGTTTGAACTCATGTAATCACACATGCCAGGCAAGTACCATACCACTGAACCACCACTCCAGCCCCACTTCTTATGTATCTTGAATATTTCCTTTAAGTTATTTTTGCTTTTGATAACAAATTGCTAATATGAATATAAACAATATTTATTTTGTTTTTTAAAATAACTTTCCAGACAAATGTATTTTTATTTTTTCCAATTAAAATGTAATTTAATTTTATATTTAAAATTAAAAATTATATTTAGTTTAATGGCATCCCACTCATTAATTCTTGGCTTTAATCCTTGCACTATGGGAATCTTGTTAAGGAAGGAAGTGCCTACACCAATATGGTGAGTGTTGATCCTATTTTTTCTTCTAGTAATTGTATAGTTGCTAGTTTACTTTCTAATTCTTTGATCCAATTCAATTTGATTTTGTGCAGGGTGAGAGATAAGGATCTAATTTCAGTTGTCAGCATATGACTGTCCAGTTTGTCCAGCACTACTTGTTGAACAGTTACCTCCACACTATATTTTTGCCCCCTTTGTCAAATATAGGATGGTAAACATTTGTTTGTTTATCTCAGTATCTTCTAGTCTGTTCCATTGGTTTTCATGTCTGCTTTGATATTAATACTACACTGTTTTTGTCACTATAGTTCTATAGTATAATTTCAAGTCAGGTATTTTGACACCTCCTGTTTCCTCTTTCTTGCTTAGTAATGTTTTGTATATTCTGGGTTTCCTGTTATTCCAAATGAATTTGAGAATTGCATTTTCTATATCCATGAAGAATGCCATCGGTATTTTGATGGGGATTGCATTGAATCTGTACAGGGATTTTGGTAGAATGGTCAGTTATATTGATTTTGCCTAACCAAGAACATGGGATATTTTTCCATCTTGTCAGGTCTTCTTCAATTGCTTTGAATATTTGATACTTTTCATTGTAGTGATTCTTTATAGCCTTTGTTAGATTAATGCCCAAATATTTTATTCTTTTTGAGGATATTATAAATTGGATGGATTTCCTGATTTCTTCTTCATTGGAATTGCTGCTGGAATATAGGAAAGTTGTTGATTTGTGAGTATTGATATTGTAATCAGCCACTTTGCTAAATTCCTTTATAAACTTTAGAAGTCATCTGATTGAGCTTTTTGGTTCTGCTAGGTATAGGATCATGCCATCAGCAAATAGAGATAGTTTAATTTCTTTTCCTATTTGAATTCTTTTGATTTCCTTCTCTTGTCTGATAGCTCTGGCTAGGGTTTCCAGGGCTATATTGAATAAGAGTGGTGAGTATATAGCCTTGTCTTGTTCCTGAATTTAATGGGAATGGCTTCAGTCTTTCTCCATTAAATACACTATTGTCAATGGGTTTGTCATAGATGACTCTTACAAAATTAAAGTATCTTCCTTTGATCCCTATCTTCTCCAGTGTTTAGAGCATAAATTGGTGTTGAATTTTATTGAGGCCTTTTCTGCATCAATTGAGATGATCATATGATTTTAGTCTGTAATTCTATTTACATGCTGAATTACAATTATTGATTTGCAGATGTAATTAAATTGAAAAGCTTCTGCACAGCTAAAGAATTAGTTAATAACGTCAAAAGAAATGGTACAGAATGGGAAAAAAATCTTTGCCTGCTACACCTGTGACAGGGGACTAATATCCAGCAAAGAACTCAAAAACAGAATACTACAACCACAAATAATCCAATCAATAAATGGACTGGGGAACTAAATAGAAACTTCTCAACAGAGAAAGTCCAAAAAGCCAATAAATATATGAGAAAATGTTCTACATCACAGCAATCAGAGAAATGCAAATCAAAACTTCATTAAGATTCCACCTCACTCCTGTCAGAGTGGCAAAAATGATGAATGCGAAGAATAACAGATGCTAGAGTGACTGTGGACAGAAAGGAACACTAACACACTATTGGTAGGATTTCAAACTGGGACAGCCACTCTGGAAAGCAGTATGCAGATGCCTCAAAAAACTAGAGTTGGGTTGGAGACACTTTATTATCCAGCTATCTCACTCCTGGGTATTTTTCCCAAAAGAGCTACATTTGGCATACTAAAAAGGCACAGCTACATCTATGCTTATAGGAGGTCAACTACTGAACCAACCCAGACCCCCCTTGCTGGATGAGTAGATTCAAAAACTGTGGTACATATATACAATGGAGTTATACTCTGCTATTAGAGTGAATGATTTCATGGCATTTGCAGCCAAATGGATGGAGATGGAAAAAAATATGCTGAGTGAAATATCCCAAACTCAGAGACTTAAGGGCCAAATGTTTTCTCTCATATGTGGAAGCTAGAGTAAAATCTAAGACAGAATGAAAATTAGCTAAGTTTAAATAATAAAGTCAACGTAGTTGAAATTTCACATAAGCTGGGGGAACCATAACTATGGAGGTAGGGGAAGACAGGATTGAGGCAGAGACAGAAGGGAGGGATAAGGGGTTTATCAATGCAGCTGGGAACTCTCAACTCCTATGAGAAGCCCAACTACACAAAGGCAGACAGAGAAACTCAGAAATCTCAAAAATTAGTATACATATATATGCTTATTTCTATCTATAACATGGCAGTATTGCAGAAGAGACGTGAGAGCCTGGAGTGGATTAAAGAGGGAGATCCTGGGTTAGGATCCTCCTTAACTTACTTTGTCAATATCCTACGCATGGATATGTACCAACAATTCCTTCCAATTTATGAGACTATTTCGAACAAATAAAAACATTACATTTATAATACATTTTTATATAGTATTAAGAAACAATGCTTTATGATTTCATAAAACTTAATTTTCTGATGTTTAAAGAAGAACGAACTAACAATAAAGAGTTAACAGTAATGCTTCATTGACTACAAGCAAGCCAAGAATTAAAATTGAGCTTTTTTAGACTAAGGTAATGAAATGATTAGCTATATTTTCCCCAAACCTACATAACAATATTCATATAGAAAATTATCCCCACAAATAATTGATAGGTGGTCTCTTTAAATTTTTAGTTGTAAAAAAAAATTATATACTCTCTCCTTTATTTTTCCTTCAATACTTTCCTACAAGTTATTACTGTGTTTCTGATAGTCTCTTTGTGCTATTTTCATCTTTTCTTTCATTCTTCTTAGGCATGTAGATTTAGTTCTGCATGTCTTAATCTCTTTCTTTCTGTCACTCTCAATCTTCCATGCATGTATACTTCTCAGTATATTCTTCCAGTAATATT
This sequence comes from Aplodontia rufa, assembly GCA_004027875.1. Lineage (NCBI taxonomy): Eukaryota > Metazoa > Chordata > Mammalia > Rodentia > Aplodontiidae > Aplodontia > Aplodontia rufa. The sequence goes on from PVKS010010646.1 coordinate 6,664, forward strand.
TCCTATTTTCACCCTTATTTTATGGGAGATATTGTTTCAACAAGATTTTTGAATTGGTGACAATATATTCAGTCGAAATTTTCTCGGCAGCACAGCACATTTGTGTGTGTTCTTCAGTTAATTGCTTTAAAAAGGTTCTATTTTTCATTATTGTTTTTCTTACTAAAAGGGTTTGTTGTTTCACTTCTGTACATGCACACACCATACATACCCTAACCCTTTCTGTCCCCTTCCCTTTTCCACCCCTCCCCAACCCTGGTATGTGAGGTCCACAGATCAATTGCTAATCCATGTTTGATGAGTCTATTGTCTAAACTTATCCTTCTCTCACTCTTTCTTAAATTGTACTCTAACTTCCATATATGAAAATAAACGTTTGGCCCTTGAGTTTCTGGGTTTGGCTAATTTCACTAAGCATAATATCAGAATTATTTTCTTCATCTCCATCCATTTACCAGCAAAGGCTATGATTTCATTTTTATTCATAGCTGAGTAAAATTCCATGGTGTGTGTGTACACATATATTTCACAGGTTCTTGATCTATTCATCGAGTGATGGACATCTGGGTTGATTCCATAATTAGCTAATCCTTTTTGATTGACATATTAATGTTTTCTAGATATTTTGCTTCCTGGGTATTAATGAGAGTATACAGACACAAATGTTTTCCAGAATAAAATATCGGATTGCAATGTGCTTTTTAGTGTGAGTTCTTTTAACTTTCATGTCTTCCCAGTCAAGGAATATTGCTCACAAAGGCTACTCACAAGGCAGAATGTCTTTCATCCTTATCTCTTTCTATCAGAAGCTTCCAACAGTGCTTAGTTAATAAAATTGCTTTTTCAACCTTTACTTTCCTCTTTCACAAGAATTAATACCAAACCTGGTTCAAGAAACATGCCCAGTTTACTTGCATGTATGTTTTCATGTTTCCAAGGAAAGGTTAAATTTTAATCTCAAAGTAGGCCACTTATTGTAAAGAACAATGTTTCTTGGACATGATTTTTTGATTTTTCCATTGGAGTGTGTTCATGTATACTTAAATGTTACACACACACATACACACACACACACATGAATATGTATACACAAACTCATTGATATGTGGGTGTGGAAATGATTGTAAATTCTGGATTAAATATTTCCTTGTCACATGAATAATGCAATAACGACTTTGGTTTTTCTTTTTCTATTTCACCTTGTTGATTTGAGTGTTTTTTGTTTTATTTTTAAAGAGCGAAACCATTTTTTTTAATCTATCATTTGAAACTAACACGAGAACTCTATTTCTAATCTCATAATTTACTTTCTCAGAGAGTTATATTGTTATTATTTATAGATTTGTAAAAAATTTACATTACCAAGGAAATTATTATAAAGTGGTATAAGAAGTGATATATGTAGTTTGAAACAAAGCTTACAGTTTGATGCTGCTGCTGGTAATTAGGTTTTGTCGTCTGGGCCACATTTTTATTTGACTTCACACATTTTCGTTTGAACACCAACTGTTACAAAGCATATGGACTTCCACAGCAATCCCATATGCTACATAATGGCTTACTGCTATCTATTTAGGATTCAAACAATGATGAGATTTCCTAACTATTGTGAAGTAGGACAACTTCAAACTATCTAGTTTAAGGTATATCATACACATTCTAAAGTACAGAATCGTGCTGTTTTGTAAAGTTAGAATTTGTTCCTCATTATGTTTATCTGAAGCTTGAAGAGGATTGTTTATAAAATATAACACTGAATATGAAAAGTGTATTGTATTAAATGCAAATAACTAGAATTTCCAGACACATTTTCATTTATGAATAAGAACATAAATTAATGTACGGCATATGTTTTATGGGGAAACACTGAATGATACAGGCAACTTAACACTACATGTTATGGATAGATAAATGTAAAACTATCCTACCTAATATCACTTCCATTACCCATATTTTTATCTAAGGAAAAATTCTATATAAACAAACCCTAATTGAATGCATAACATGGATAAATCCAAAAGTCAAATGAAAACAACATTGTTTCAGGTTTTCACTTATGCTGTACTAGAGTAGCTTTTGTAGTTTTATAATTGATAACATTCAAGTAAGATGTAATATACATGTGTTTCTTTTATACTGTGAGGAAAATTCCCCCAAATTATTTTTAGTTAAAAAATTTTAGAAATTCTTAGGGAATAAAATGATCAGAAAAATATTTCTTCATAAGAGAGTGTAGATAAATACTAATTTCATAAATGATGCAGTTTGCAAACTTATCTTTTTACCTATCAGAAAATAGAAAAGTAAAGACTTTTAAAAATAATGTTTTCAAACGTTTAAATCTTACATAGCACTGAGAAGTGTTCATAACAATGGGGAAGAAAAGTATTGAGTGTGTCTTTCAGATCCTTGGTTAGATGGAGTTTTTGAAAAAAATAAGTGAGGAGCTACCCACTACTATCTTGGGTAGATCAGAATCGTGCTGTTTCCTGGAGTTTGGTCTCTGTGAATTATTCTAACAACAACTTACCTTTTCCCTCTCAAACAAAACTCTTTGGAAAAGAATTATTTCCCACCATTTAATTATTGAATGTAAAGAATAAACATTGTCATAAACAATAGTAAAAAACAATACAAATAGATAAAACAATACAAATGGAACCAGAATTATTTGTAGGTTAAGATAAAAAAAAATAGGACCATGAAAATAGGAAGAGTAAAATTGAAAACAATAAGGTGACTCTTAAACCCAAAAATAAGATTTAAGACTCAACAAGCTGACAACCATGAGTCCGTTGGAGACCTTTATTGAAAAGGCAGCAGAAAATCGACAGAGGGAAGAGAAGAAGTGGTGGGTTGTTAAGCCGCCTGCAGGGGGAGGAGTTTTACATAAGGCTGATGTATCTTAGCTTTATAGGTTGGAACTAATTTTTTCGATTTTGAAAAGGTGGCAGGTCAGTCCTTCATTGGTCCTGGGAGTCGCCATGGGGAGAACGTCATGGAGCAGGGGTGGCCAAAATCTCCCAGAAGGGAAGCACCTCAGGCGCCATCTTAACCAGCATTCCTCCCTTTTTGTTTTTGGGGTGCCGTTATCTTTCTGGATACTTCCTGCTGTATGGGGGTGTCATGGGGCAAAGAGAGGGAGGCATGTTGGTCTACCAAAGGAGAAGGAGGAAGGCCCAGATCCACATGGCAAAACTTTGAATTTCTTTTGGAAAAAAATCATAGAAAATACCCTGTAGTGTGTAGAATATCAAACCATATATCAGGGTGGTTTAAAGAAGGAATAAGCCGGGAATCTCCTTGAAGCACAGATGAGAAGTGTTGTAACCACTGTTTAATTGCTTACATGTTGGTTTTCTGGATCAGAAAATGTGACACCTATGTTAGACTGGGCAAGAGGCTGGTAGTCTCTGTATTTGTCCCTGAGAAGAAACTGGTTGAAAGTTGTTAGAAGTTTTGTTAATTTGTCCCTGGAGGAATTTTATGATGCAAGGAAGGAAGGTACAGAAAAGGAGTACTCTGACCAAAGGGCCTAATATGGGGAGGACCCAGCGGGTAAAGGGGTTACCAAATAAATTCCAGTAGTCCTGCTGTGCGAGTTGTACCTTTCTTTTCTCTAATTGTTCCTGTAATTGTTTAATCTTGTCTTTTACTAGCCCAGACTGATTGACATAGAAACAACATTCCTAGTGGAAGCTGTAAGTGGCCCTTAGAAGAATCTCCACAGCCTAGAGGCAATCTGGAATTTTGGAAAGGTCGTGGGAGGGGGCCTGAGAGGTTGGATTGAAAAGAAGTAGGAGTCCAAGTAGGAGCATAAATGAGAGAGACATTTTATCAGGAGGAATAATTTTCCTCTGTAACAGTAGGAGGAATGTTTAGGTGGGGAAAACAAAGTTTCAGAGGGTTATTTGGGAGTGCTTCACTCTTGAATTTGGAGGGTTGTTGTTGTTACTGGTTTTCTTCCAAGGGTGCAGGCGCTGGTTTTAACCTGGAGATATGAATCCAGGAGGTTAATTTTTCTTCTCCCTTTTGTTTAAGTTTTGCTGCATTTCATGTGCATAAAATGCACATGGAAGGGTCCTTTCCATTTTGGAGTGAGAGGGGTGTGTTCCCCTGGAGAGGAACAGTAAACCCAATCTCCAGGGTTAAGGGGGAAGGAACTCTTTGAGTTTTGTGGACCTGGAAGTAATAGATTTTGTTGTTTCCATATTTCAGACCCAATGAGGAAGAGTAAAGGACTCAGGGAGAGGCTGTGGTGTGGGTGTGATTCCTGGAGGGAGGATTGGTCTGCCGCACATTAGTTCAAATGGATAGAGCAGGGAGGGTTTTTTGGGTAATGTCCTTAGGTGTAGTAAGACAATGGGTAAAAGCTTGGTCCAGTCTAGGTGAGTCTCTGGAGTTAGTTTTGTGAGGATATCCTTTAAGGTGTGATTGGTACATTCAACCTTCCCAGATGCCTAAGGTTTAAAGGGGCTGTGCAAATGCCATGGGATGGATAAATCCTTTGCTAGAGTTTGGGTTATTTGAGAAGTGAATTCAGGGCCATTGTCAGACTGGATAGTGGAAGGCATCCCAAATCTGGGAATTATTTCAGTTAACAAGATGTGAGCCAGAGTGGTAGCTCACTTATTGGCTGTAGGGAATGCCTCTACCCACCCCAAAAATGTGTCAGCCAAGGCCAGTAGGTATTTGAGTCTTTTTACCCTAGGCATATTAGTGTAATCCACTTGCCAGTCAGCCCCATGCATTTGGCTTCTCACCTGGTGGGGAGAGAAGGTACCAGGTTTTAAGGGAGTGTTGGGGTTGACCCTAGGATAAACTTTGCAGGAGGTGGTGATCTGGTGTATGAATTCTTAATCTTGAGGGGTTATGTAGAAGAAAGACTCAAGAAAGGTTTTTAGAGTTTGAGGGTTAGTATGGAATATAGAGTGGAGATAAGTAAAGAGAATAAATTTAGAGGGGTTTTCTCTTTGTTTTTCTCAATTATGAACACTGTCTTGAGTTGGGGACATATGGGCCTTATGGCAGTAGGCTACTATTGTTGAAGGGACAGGACCTGTAGAAAGAGCAACTGACTTAGCTGCTTGATCTGCCTTTGAATTTCCTTGGGTGATAGGTGAGGAGTCGTTTTGATGTGGTCTACAATGAATGACTGAGTTGTGTAGGAAGTTGGGAAGCCTGCAGCAGTGTAGTGATGTATGAGGAATTTATTATAGAGGATCCTTTTGTGTTAAGAAGTCCTCTTTCTCTCCAAATTGCAGCATGTGATAGAAGAATTTGATATACATATTTAGAGTCAGTGTATGGGTTGAGAGTTTTTCCCTCTGCTAGTTCACAAGCCACTGTGGCGGCCACTAGTTCAGCCTGTTGATTGGTGGTGTTTTGGGGTAAAGGATAAGCCTCAATGACCTGAGATAGGGATACTATGGCATACCCTGCCCTGTGGGTTCCCTCATACATAAAAGAATTGCCATCTGTGAACCATGTGAGGGATGAGTCCTTTAGGGGTCCCTCACTGTTGTTTGTTGGGCAAGGGAGTAGGTTTTCAAGAATTTCTGTGCAACTATGTATTGGGGTTGTTATTTGGAGTTGTGGAGGTAGCAGGGTAGCTGAGTTTAAGGGAGCACAAGTTAGAAATGAAATAGAGGAATCATGAATAAAGGAGACAAGCAGGGAGAGGATATGGCAAGGAGGAAGAGTTTGTAGGCCCTTGTAAGTTAGAAGGTCATTGAGGTGATGGGGAGAAGTTATCATGATGGGGGCCCCAAAATGAGTTTTGGGGATTCTTTTAAGAGAATGTAGGAAGCCACTAAGACTTGTAGACAAGGAGCCCACCCTATCACAGTAGGGTCTAGCTGCTTGGAGAGGTATGCTACTGGAGCAAAAGTGGGTCCATACATTTGTCCCAACACCCCCAAACCTTGGCCCTTGTTTTCATGGTCATAGAGAACAAAAGGTTTGTTAAGTTCCGGGAAATGTAAGGCTGGGGCCTCTAGGAGGGCTCTTTGTAAAACCTTAAAAGATTGAGCGGCTGTAGTTAGCAATGGGGTGTTTTGGTCTCCTTTTGTTAAATCATAGAGGGGCCGAACTGACAGGGACTAATTGGGTATCCAAGCCCTGAAGTAACCCGCCAGTCCCAGGAAGGAAAGAATCTCTTATTTGGTGCTAGGGAACAGGAGGGTTTTGATTAAATCTTTCCTGTCTGTAGTAATGGCCTTCTTTCCTTGAGAGATTAGGAACCCAAGATAGGTGACTGTAGGAAGAGAGAGTTGTACCTTTTAGGGGGAGACTCGATATCCCCGGTTGGCCAGAAAGTTTAAAAGGGTGATTGGGTCTGACTGAGAAGTAGGTAGAGATGGACTACAAAGAAGAAGGTCATCTACATATTGGAGGAGTGTAGAGTTGGGGATAAAGGGAAGAATTCTTTGAGATCAGTAGCTAGGAATTGTCCAAAAATGTGTGGGCTATCTCAGAAGCCTTGAGTGAGAACAGTCCGTGTTGGCTGTTGTGAGTGTCTAGTATCTGGGTCAGTCCATGTGAAGGTGAGGATCTCTGCAGAAGATGGGGAGAGTGGAATAGAGAAGAAAGCATCCTTTAGGTCAATGACAAAAATAAATAGAGCTTGCTGGGATAGAGAAGAGGATGGTGTAGGGGTTTGGGACCAAGGGTTGTGTAAGCTTGGTTGCAACATTTATAAGTCTCAAATCTTGTACTAGTCAGTATGATCCATTGGGCTTTTTAATTGCCAGGATGGGGGTGTTGAATGGGGAGTGTGTGGGACATAAGAATCCTTTGTTTAGTAACTCCTGAATAACTGGTTGTAAGCCTTTAAGGCTGGATGTGGGTAATGTGGGCTTGATTAAGGAAATGGGAGGGATCCTTAAAGTGAATAGTAATGGGTGAGGCATTTATGCCAGCTGAGGGAGTTTTTGTGTCCCACACAATTGGGTTTACCAATTTAGGTGAGAGTGGGGGAGATGAATTAGGGCTGTTATGGGTGTCTTCTCCAGGGAACAAGGCCATGATGAACACTTGGTTGGGATTTGGAGAGGAGGCTAGGGGAAAGGATACGGAGGCTCTCATTAGGGAAAGAATGTCTCTCCCCAACAAGGGGATGGGACATTGAGGCATGACTAAGAAGTGGTTGTTTAAAAAAAAAAAAAAAGGCTGGATAGGAGAAATGTGTGTGTGTGGGGGGGCGTTTACATGGGGTAATAGTTTGACTCCCTACCCTGACAACAGGGGATCTTAAAGAGTAGGTGCTTCCCCAAAACTCCTTTAGAACCAAGAATGTGGCTCCAGTGTCTACTAAGAAATTTATGGGGCACCCATCAACCTGAATAGTTACCCTGGGTTCCCGTTTTGTTGTTGGATAGGTGGGAGCAGAGAACCCAGGGCCCTGTCAATCCTCCATCGCTAGGCCAAGCAGATCATGGGTATCAGGAGCACTCCTGGCCCCCCTTCGGGAGCCGGGGAAGTCCACTGCCCAACAGCCAGATTGTTGTCTCTTTGGACACGGCGGTGATGGGATCTGGGGATTAGGACATGTTCTTGCCCAATGACCTTCCTTACCGCATTTGAAATAGGGTCCTGGGGGCCCTTGAGTGGGGTCTTTGGATAACTCTTTTGAGGAAGTTTTCCTCTCCCTGTAGCTTGGGGAGAGGCTTGTAATGCCTGAGCAAACATTTGGTATTTTTGGCACCTAGCTTTTTCATCCTGGTTGTGGAAGAGTAGATGCTTCCTACTCTTGAAGGTGGTGGTGAACACTTCAGTTTGGGGAGTCAGGGGGCCCCTCTCTAGTTTTGTTAATTTGGCCCGGATGTCAGGGTAGCTTTGGGAAAAGAAATAGGTCATGAGTAGTTGTCTCCCATCTGGGGATTCAGGGTCCAGGTTGGTGTACTGTAGGAGGGCCTTAGTAAAGCAGTCCAAGAAAGATGAAGGGTTTTCGTGTTTTTCCTAAATGACCTCCTGCAGCTTATCAAAGTTGATGGTCTTTTGTGATGCGGCCTTTAAGCCAGCCAATAGACAGGTAATAAGGTGGTCCCTGCGTGCTAGATCTTGAGGGTCATTGTAGTCCCAATGAGGATCCTGTTCAGGGATTGCCTGAGCACCCAAGGGATAGAGACGATTGGTCTAGTGAACCTGGTCTGCATATGTCCTGGCTTGGTCCCAAACTCTATGTCTCTCTTCTGGGAGAAGGGTATTGGATAGTATCATGTATGGATCATGGAAGGTAAGGCTATAAGCTTGAGTAAGGTACTGAAATTCCTTAATGTAGGATACGGAGTTGGCAGTATAGGAGCCAAGTATTTTTTTTCTACTTGAGAGAGATCAATCATGGAGAAGGGGACATAAACTTGTAAGATTCCCTCAGGTCCAGCAACCTCTCTGAGGGGGGCCAGGACATGAGAGGAGGAAAGATTGGGAGGATTGTGGGCCCGCCATTGCATAGCCGGTGGGCTAAAATGAGTGATGGGTGGGTGGTAGAAGAAGGTGGAGAAGAAGTAGAGGGCTCAGTAGGTGGAGGGGGAGGAGTGGGCAGAGTAGGTGATGTGGCCAGGGTAGATAGGGAAGAGGACAGGGGTGTGGAAGGAGGAGGCAAGTTTAGACAAGAACAATAAGAGGGTGGTTCATCAGGTGGGTCAAAGGAAGAGGTGCTTGAAGTATGGAGAGCAGGAAGAGGAGGTTTACAGGCTAGGAGGAGGTGCTGTGGCTTACATTGGGTACAAAAGTTGGGTTTTGAGCAGAGAAGGAAGAAAGATTCTATACAGGGGATCTAGGTCCACTTCTTTGTGCGCTTGCAATCATTTAACAGATCCCCGAGGATATTAGAATCAAAAGACCCAAATGGGGGCTAAGAGTTTTGGTTATCTAGGGAGTAGGTAGGCCAATCCTGGGTGCAAAGGCAAATGAGCTGCTTGGGTTTTACATCAGGTGTTAGTTTTAGGGTGGTTAAGTTGTCTAAAAGGCATTTTAAATGAGAGTCAACCAGGAGAGAGGAGGTATTTTCCATAAGTATGAAGAGAAAAGCACAGGAGAGAGAGAAAGAGAAAGGAGATATGCCCCTGCTGAGGATGGGAAAGTGAGTGGAGAGCTACATGGGTGTCCCCAGGATAGCTGACCATGAATGGAAATGAGACAGAACACACTAGCCAGTTGTCACTGAAAAGTGTGGACTGTGAGACCCCAGGGGGTCTGGACTGCAGGAAACCTGACATCAGGCTTTTTCTTTTTCGAGTAGGAGGAAAAATGGAGAGGCAGAAAGAGAGAGAGGTAGAGAAAAAGGGTCTTTCTTATCCCCTCTGGTAGACTTTAAGGTATGGCAAAGTCGTAAAGGTTTTTATTTTCCTTTATCCCTTGAAAATATTAAAACAATCTGTGTATTCAGGAGGGGGAGACTTACCAATTGAAGGCCAGTGGTGGATGGACCAATTGGTGCTCAAGGAAGTGGACTACAATGGAGGTGGTTGAGCTTGGAGTGGACAGGAAGGGGTCCCATACTAGAGACAGGAACCCCGTCCCAGTTTTGGCACCAATGAAAACAATAAGGTGACTCTTAAACCCAAAAATAAGATTTAGGACTAAAGGAGCTGACAACCATGAGTCCATTTGAGATCTTTATTCAAGAGGCACCAGAAAAGCAAGAGAGTGAAGAGAAGAAGTGGTGGGTTTTTAAGCCGCCTGCAGGGGGAGGAGTTTTACGTAAGGCTGATGTATCTTAGCTTTATTGGTTGGAACTAATTTTTTCAATTTTGAAAAAGTGGCGGGTCAGTCCTTCAGTGGTTGTGAGAGTCACCACGGGGAGAGCGTCATGGAGTGGGGGCCGACCAAAATCTCCCGGAAGAGAAGCACCTCAGGAACCATCTTTTTTTTGTTTGTTTGTTTGTTTGTTTTTTAAAGAGAGAGGGACAGTGAGAGAGACAGAGAAAGAGAGAAGCAACTTTATTTAGTTTTTCACATGGCCTTAGTTGCTCCAACACTCAGTTGTGTACGTGGTGCTGGGGTTTGAACACGGGTCCTTGTGCTTGCCAGGCAAGCGCCCGAAACCGCTGAACCACCACTCCAGCCCCAGGAACCATCTTATCCAACAAAAATAATGAGCAAAATAAAGAAATCATGAACTAAGTTATATTAATGTTCATCAGTCATACATTCATTAAACATTTATCGTGATTCTGCTAGGGAATTAGCAATAAATAAGACGTTGCCTTAATCCTTAAAGGTCTCATATTCCCCTAGGAAGCAGAACCTCACTGGACCTCTGAGGAATGGAGCCCACCTCCTGTGGACTAAGACCTCTGAAACTGTGAGCCCCTAAATAAACCTTTTCCTCCTAAAATTCCTCTTGTCACGTCTGTTAGTCACAACAGCAAAAAGCTAACTAAAACTGAAGGACATTACACATGTCATTAATGTGTTTCTCTGAAAATAATTTGAAGATGGTATATTTGCTAATGAAAAACTTGATGTCTCTTTTAAAAATCATTTAGTTAAAAGTACGCAGACTACATCATGTGCATCATACATGTTCATTTTTCCACTTGCTTGAACTCTGCATATGTATGTACATTTATCACATTTTTTTTCCCATTGAGAACAGCACTTCCATCACACTTTCTGTCTTGGATTGCTTCGCTAGAAATAGCCTCTGAGAGAGATATTGAAGTGCATGCCATTTATAAGTGAGTCTCTCAAAAGCCAGTGAGAGAAACATCAAAGTCATGGAGAGAAGCTAGACAAGAATAGGTTTTATCTGGAATCTAGCTTTGGACCAATCACATGATTACTTTGAAATGACAAATTCATATCAGCAGATCCCTAATTGCAGCAAAGGGACAGCCTTTTAAACTCCACAATCATTGAGTAATTAGGTTGGGCTGTCCCTGCAGTGAGTGGATGAAGAGGATGTAAAAGCAGATTCTTGTAGAAGGAAAATCCCCTCTTCACCTGAGGGCCATTCTCCCATTAAGGGCAACTGTATACTTTTATTAGGCACCTCACAGAGCTGAGGATGTGTTCAGTGGTCTGAAAAATGGATCTGCATGGGACACCAATAGCCTCTAGTATAATTTCTCTTTTATATTTATGATATTCAGAAAATGTATTAAGTATCTGTATTTACTACTAACCTGCCATCATATCAACTCTTATTACTCTCATTTAAAAATATCAACAAAATGCCTAGCTGACAAAGTAAACTATCTGCAAGATATTTAGAATTTTAAAGACTATTTCTTAAGTACTGTAAGTGTATTTGAGTTTCTTGACATTGCTTTGCAGTATTATCTAGAAAACAAAATATCAGCTATGAAAGTAATATACTAGCATTGTACAGACAAAACTGTTAGTGGTCATGTGTTTAAATGTATTTTATTATGTCTAGGACTTTTTTCCAACTTCTAATGTATTAATTATTTGTCTATAATTGAAATTAAGTATTAAAGTAATTTTTAAATTTCATTTTTTTATGATGCTTGATTTGGATCAAGTGTACTTGATCTCTATAGGTTTGTATTTGCTAGTTTTCTAACTTTAAGCTCTGAAATAATTGAAACAAATAAGCAAGTAAAAATATAAGCATAAAATAATAGAATAAACCAAAGAATCTGAAAAATACAGAAAAAAGTAAGTTTTTGAAACCATAATGATTACTAATAAGCATATTCAATATTTCACCTTTTTAATCAATTTTATATCATATTTTCTAGGATTTATTCATGTTGTTTAGATTTATAATTTTTTTAATTGAAAATTCAGTTTTTCTAAAATTAACTACATTCCTAACTTCTAATTATATCTTTACTACATTTTTAATAATTTCAAACTAAATCTGGTTTTCTAAACACTATTACATTATTTTTTAAATTTCATGTAAGGGAAAGTGTACAGTACATAACTTTTTCTGTATAGCTTTCTCTATTTTATTAGCATTAGTTTAAAATATTTTTCTTTGGGGGGATCCAACATGGTGACATGAAGGGAGGCAGCATTTCCTGAGGCTCCGGGTCTGCTTGGGAAAATCCCAGTTCATCTTCAATTTTCCAAGGTGCGTTCAGGGAAATCTATATTTGAACTACTAGTACTAGTTTGTGAAGCTTTTATAAAGAGCCAAGTCTTCGGAGTTTCCAGAGGAGAAAAAAAAAGGAGGATCTTCCCTGAGGTGCCAGAGACACAGAGGGCTGCCTGTGCTAACTTCCTGCTGGTGCGGAAGCCATTGGCGAGTGGCCAACATAATGTGGAGAGGGAGAAAGAATTCTGTCTGCCCCACCAGGAGTACAGGAGTTCGGCTGTTTGCTTGGTGCTAGCGTAGCGACCATCAGAGCGAGGAGAGATAAAGAGACTTTGTCCATTCTGCCAGGATCAGTGGTTGGCTCCCTTACATTCTGTGCTCGCTGCTGTGATCCTGTCCCCACTAATACAATCATCCACCAAGCTCACACTCTGTGGGGGGGGGAAGAGCTGTGCTGGGAGATGGCCCACTGGGTGCCCTGTAGCTGCTCGGCGAGATAGCCTAGCCACCATTGGGAGTTCCAGGACACAATTCTGGACTGGCTGCAGGGGCAGGGCTGCAAGAAGCAGCAGCTGCAGCAGCAGATCTGATCAGAGTCACAGATACCATCTCTGATCCGATCCCGTCCCTAACTAAACAGACATCTACCAAGCTCATCCTCTGCCAGAGGGCGACAACTGTGCTGGGAGATGGCTGGCTGGGGGCCACACACTGAGAGACATTCATATTGAAACCCAGAAGGACAGTGTTCATCGCCTACGAGAGGTCCCAGAGATGCCATTATTGTCTCTAGATCCAAGTTGTCATTAAGAAATTTTTATTTTTATTTTCTTTTACTTTTTATTTTTTTTAATTACTTTTATTTTTATCCTTTTTTTTTTTACTATATAGATATTTTTTTCTTTTTCCCTTTCTTGGTTTATGGCTAATACTGAAGTTGGTGTTGGTGGATGTAAATATTTATTCGCGTGTATGTATTGGTGATTGGCTACTACTTTCTCTAAGTCTTCTTGAATCCTACTGCAATCCCTATAACATTGGGTTCCAACCAGGAAAACATTTCATGATAGCAAGATAGACTCAAACTCTGGAGAGTGACGATAACCACGCCCAATACTAACCTCTTCCTCCCCTGTACTATGATAATCCCTAAATATAAGGATTTTTCTCTCACCCTCACCCAAAGTCTTTACCCTTCCCACATCCTATTTCTATGTTTTCCTTAGTCCTAATAGAATAACCTACTACCCCCTAATCCCTTGTTACTCTTTACTCTAAGGCAAGAGTGATATTTTACCTCCCCAATTCACCTCCTTGACTTCCTAGTCATCCCTTCACCCCACTCAGAGACACCCCTACTATCTGAAGAAGTAGACACACTTCAAAATGGGCACCTGCTTGCATTCATAATACACTGTGAGATCTCTCTCAAAGAAACCCATCACAACAAAGCAAAGCCATAAGAAGCTCCAGTTACTCCACCAAGAGCAACTTTATTGAAGTAGAAGACATGCTCTCAGACTCAGAAAATGAGGAAAAGGGGAAATAACTCACTTCCTCAACCCCACAGCTTCCACCAAAGGACCTCATAGCTGGAGCCCTAGATGAAAACCAAAGGCATTGTGTCAGCATTATGATTAACAATGCAATCAAAGAGTTGAGAGATGAAATAAGAAAAGAGATCAGAGAGCAATTTTAAGTGCTGAGAGACAACTTCTACAAGGAAATAAGAGAACAATTCCATGAGATGAAAGATCAGCTATACAAAGATATAGACATCCTGAAAAGAGATGTGATACAGACATCCTGAAAAGAGATGTAGCAGAGCTATTAGGATTGAAAAACACAGTTAAAAAAATCAAATATTCACTGGAAGAAACCAACAGCAGAGCTTACTCTACGGAAAATAGAACATCAGCTCTAGAAGAACGAGTATCGGACAATGAGAATCAGCTAAACAATGTTGAATTCAAAGAAAATAAACAGGATAAACAGCTTATATTGCATAATAAGAACTTCCAAGTAATATTTCATGAGATGAGGCATAATATTCTGAGAACCATTGGGATGGAGGAAAATTCCGAACAGCAAACAAGAGGCTTAAAGAACATTTTAAGCTAAATCATAATTCAGAACTTCCCTCATTTTTCTATCGATCCGGATTGTCAAATCCAAGATGCTTATAGAACTCTAAATAGACCTAATCAATTGAAAAACTCACCAAGACATATCATATACAAAATGAATAACAGAGAAATTGAAGAGAGAATTCTAAGAGCTGCTAGAGAAAAGCCCCAAATCACATTCAGAGGCAAACTAATACAGAACTCTATGGATTTTTCAGAAAAAACAATGAAGGCCAGAAGAGCTTGGAACAATATCTTTAAAATGTTAAAAAAATAACAGCTTCCAACCAAAGATAATGTACCCAGCAAAAATCAGCTTCAAATGTGATGGGGAAATTAAATACTTCAACAATAAACTCAAGCTAGCAAGATACATGAACACAAATCCTGCTCTACAGAACATTCTCAAAGATGTTCTCCATGCAGAAGAAAATGCCAAGTATATCCGAAATCCTTAAACAAGGGTGAGTCAATAATCATATTATACACCAACTGACTTCCAAGATGACTCAAAACTCTGTAATTAATACAAAGTCAGAGACTCAGCCTCCCATATGTACTCTAACTTTGAATGTTAATGGTCTCAATGCCCCAATTAAAAGAAACAGACTAACCCACTGGATCAAAAAACAAAATCCAACATTATGTTGCCTGCAGGAGACATATTTGACACTCAAAAATAGACACAGGCTGAAAATGAAAGGATGGCAAAATGTCTACCAGGTCTGTGGCCCCAAAAAGCAAGCTGGTGTAGCGATTCTAATTTTTGATAAAATTAATTTCCAACTAAAACTAGTCAGAAAGGACAAAGAGGGTCACTTTATCATAATAAAAGGGGCAGTTCATCAAGAAGATATAACAATAATTAACATCTATACCCCAATTACAACCCCCCCAAATATACGGAAAAAAAAATTTAAGGACATTAAGCCCCTCATTGATTTCAACACAATAATCCTGGGGGACTTCAACACACCACTATCAACACTACAAAGATCATCAAAACAAAAGTTCAATAAAAACATCTCAAATCTGAACAACTCTATTAATCAATCGGGCTTAACAGACATTTACAGAATATTCCATCCTAAGACAGCTGAATTTACCTTCTTCTCAGAGTCTCATGGATCCTTCTTTAAAATAGACCACATCCTAGTTCACTGGGATAATCTTAACAAATATAAAAAAGTGGATATAATCCCATGTATTATGTCAGATCATGATGCTATGATCTTAGCAATCAACAACAAGAGAAACAACAGAAACTATTCAAATACTTGGAAATTGAATAATTCCCTCTTAAATGAAGGACATGTAAAAGAGGAAATGAGCAGAGATTAAGAAGATTTTGGAATTGAACAAGTATGAGGATACAACATAATGAAACCTCTGGGACAGTATGAAGTCTTTGTTAAGAGGTAAATTTATAGCACTGCATGCATACATCAAAAATCTAGAAAGAGTTCAGATTAATAGCCTTATGTTTCAACTCAAATGACTACAAAGGAGGAACAGCCCAATCTTAAATCTAACAAAAGACAGGAAATTACCAAAATCAGAGCTGAAATCAACAAAATTGAGAACAAAAAAAAACATACAAACTATTAACAAAACTAAGAGTTGGTTCTTTGAAAGAGTCAACAAAATCGACAGACGCCAGGCTAACCTCACCAAAAGGAAGAGTGAAATGAAGCAAATCAACAAAATCAAAGAAGAAAATGGGTCTATCACCACAGACTCATCCAAGATACAGAAGATTATCAAAACCTATTTGGAAAACTTATACTCTGCCAACTTTGAAAACATGGAGGACGTGGACAGGTTCTTGGATACACACAACATTCCCTCTTTAACACAGGAGGATATTGAAAATCTAATCCAAACTATCATAGAAAGTGAAATTGAAGCAGCAATCAAAGCTCTCCCAAAAAAGAAAAGCACAGGTCTGGATGGATATACGTTGGAATTCTACCAAGCCTTCACAGATGAACTAACACCGATCCTCTACAAGCTCTTTCAGGAAATTGATAGAGTGGGATCACTCTCAAACACTTTTTATGAAGCAAATATTACACTGATTCCAAACCCAATAAAGACATGTCAAGGAAATAAAATTGCAGACAAATTTCCCTAATGAATATTGATGCAAAAATCCTTAATAAAATTTTAGCTAATCGGATACAAAAGCACATTAAAAAGATAATACACTATGATCAAGTAGGCTTCATTCCAGGAAAACAAGGCTGGTTCAACATACACAAATCAATAAATGTAATTCACCACATAAACAGAATTAAAAACAAAAACCATATAATCATCTCAATTGATGCAGAGAAGGCATTTGACAAAATTCAACACCACTTTATGCTCAAAACTTTGGAAAATATAGGGATCCAGGAGAGATATTTTATCTATATCAGATCCATTTACAACAGACCCATTGCCAACATTATCCTCAATGGAGAAAAACTGAAAGCATTTCCACTGAATTCAGGTACGAGACAAGACTGCCCACTCTCCTCATTCTTGTTCAATATAGTCCATGAAACTCTTGCCAGAGCTATAAGGCAAGACAAGGAAATCAAAGGTATTCGTATAGGAAAAGAGGAAGTTAAGTTATCTCTATTCACTGATGACATGATTCTATACCTAGAAGACCCATTAACATCAGCCTGAAAACTCCTAAAGCTTATAGGTGTTTTCAGCAAAGTAGCTGGCTACAAGATCAACTCCAATAAATCACTAGTGTTTCTTTACTCCAGCAACAAATCCACAGAAGAAGAAATCAGGAAATCTCTCCCATTCACTATCACTTCCAAAAAAATGAAATACTTGGGCATTAACCTTACAAAGGATGTTAAGGACCTCTGCAAAGAAAACTATCAAACACTAAAAAAAGAAATTACAGAAGACTTGAGTAGATGGAAAAACATTCCATGCTTATGGTTAGGCAGAATCAATATAATAAAGATGGCCATTCTACCCAAAGCCCTATACAGATTTAATGAAATCCCCATCAAAATACCTCTGGGATTCTTCACAGATATAGAAAAAGCAATTCTGAAATTCATATGGAATAACAGGAGACCCAGACTAGCCAAAACATTACTCTAAATAAAGGAAGAAGTAGGGGGTATCTCAATCCCTGACCTGAAATTATACTACAGAGTCATAGTAGCAAAAACAGCATGGTATTGGTATCAAAAACAGAATCTAAGATCAGTGGAGTAGAATACAACATCCTGAGACAAAACCCCATATATTTAATTATTTGATATTTGATAAAGGGGGCAAAAGCATAGTGTGGAACAGATAGCCTGTTCAACAAATGGTGTTGGAGAAACTCTTCAGCCATATGTAGACAACTGAAGCTGCAGCCTTACCTTTTGCCCTGCACAAAAATTAAATCAAAATGGATCAAAGACCTGGATATTAAGCCAACAACTTTAAACTTACGAAAAAAAGAAGTAGTGTCAACATTGCATCATATTGGAATCGGCCGCTAGTTCTTTAACAAAACTCCCATGGCTCAAGCTGTAAAATCAAGAATAAATGAATGGGATGCAATTAAATTAAAAAGTTTTTGCACAGCTAAAGATCTAGTCAAGAGCATCAAGAGAGAACATACAGATGGGAGAAAACCTTTGCCTGCTACACCTCGGACAGAGGGCTAATATCCAGAATATACGAGGAACTAAAGAAACTAAACTCCAAACTCACAAATAATCCAATCAATAAATGAGCTAAAGAACTTAAAAGAAACTTCTCTCCAGTGGAAGTCCAGAAAGCCCATAAATATATGAGAAAATGCTTACATCATTAGCTATAAGGAAATGCAAATCAAAACTTCAATGAAATACTACCTCACGCCTGTTAGAGGGGCAAAAATGAAAAATTATAACAATAACAGATGCTGGAGGGGATGTGGGAAAATAGGAACACTGTTATGCTGCATGTGGGACTGCAAACTGGTTCAGCCACTATGGAAAGCAGTGTGGAGAATCCTCAAAAAATCAAGGATGGAACCACCTTAGGACCCAACTATCCCACTCCTGGGTATTTTCCCAAAAGTATTAGAATCAGCATATTATAGTGACATGGCTTCATCAATGTTTATAACAGGTCAATTTACTATAGCTAGATTTTGGAACCAACCCAGATGCCCCTCACTCCATGAGTGGATACAAAAACTTTGGTACTTATATACAATGGAATTCTACTTGGCCATTAGAGAAGACGATATTATGGCTTTTGAAATCAAATGGATGGAGATGGAAAGAATTATGCTCAGTGAAGTATGCCAATCTCAGAGACTCAAGGGCTATGGTATCTCTCTTCTGTGGAAGCTAGAATACAGGGGGAAGTAGTAGGTTAGATGGCTAACCTAACAATAACTTCAAATTGTATGATTCTCAATGCAATAGGGGGATGGCTCCCTAGGTTACTTGGAGGGGTAGGGAGGGGGACAGAGTGGAGAGGGTGTAGGAAGAACTCCTAGCAGACTGGAGAGTGGGAATATGGGGGAACCATCTCAGAAGCAGATGTCATTCCTCCATGAGATACTCATTTAATGCAAGAGTTCTTTTGGGAAAAACAGCAACAGGGGAACCCCAAGCTGGGCATCCATGATTTGGCATTACCCCTGGATAACTAAGTGTATATACATTGATTATTGATGGTTTAATAATGTTTCCCCCTCAATTGTATCTCTATATACATCTAATAGAAAATGTTTTTCTTCATTACTATTTTTCACTTGGTTTCTTCATTGTCATTGTACACTGCCAAAGTACAAAACCATATATTATACATAAGGAAAATCATGGATATTAGGCTGTTTCCATTGTCAGTTAGGAAAAACAGAATGTCTATCTAATTTCTTGTGCATTAGTCTTGTCACACATGTATTCCCATTGTAATTGGGTACTTACTGGTAATGAAATGCATGAATCCAAAGATACATGCTCTTTCAAAATTTTGAGCTAATATTTATGAAATATCTATACCAGTTTACACTCACACTAGCAGTGAACTTTTGTTCCGTTTCCTCCACATTGTTGTCAATGTCATCAGCAATACTTATAAGTGGATAATTCATTGTAGTTATAATTTTTCTGATTAGTAATTATTATGAGCAATGTTTATAAATCAATGTCCATTGCATATCTTCCTTTTAGAATTTCCATTTCAATTATGCTCCCCTTATGCTAAAATTCAGCATTTTGGCCAATTGCCCACTCCAAATCCAGGTATTACGAAGGTCTATGAACTCATGTGTTCTACCTCTTGGAGCTGTTAAGTAACCAAATTAAAATTCTTGGACAACCTTCTAAAGACAGAGGTCACCTGGAGAAGTGGAGGATGGTATGCCACATACAGAAAGAGGCAATGTAGAGAGTTACCAAATCTTTAGCCATTTAACCTCAAGCAGAACAGCCCTCTGAATGCAATTACATAAAAAACTTGAAGTGACACCTTTGGAGTATCATCCAAGTTAGTCTAGCAACTTCTCTTATTCATTTTAAATTTTGCAATAATGTATCAATAACAGTCTTTAAATCAGAAATGCTGTTTAATACAAAGACAAAAACACATCAATCTAGAAAATAATTTGTGGTGGCCAAACCTCAGACACTTAGAACAAAAAAAAAAATCTATGATTTTGAAACGAAAATAGATATTTTGCAAATTATAAAATATATAGAAATGGGATGGCTGCGTAATTTCTTTTATTTATTTAATTAATTATTACTAGAGATTGAACCGCTGATCTACATCCCCAGCCCTTTTTCATTTACTTTTTCTTATCCTGAAACATGACCTCACTAAATTGCTTAGGACCTAGTTAATTTGCTGATACTAGTCTCCAACTTGAGATCCTCCTATCTCAGTCTCCCAAGTTGTTGGGATTACATGTGTGTGCCACAATACCTGGCTACAATGGTTATTTATATCTGTATTATTTCTTTATACACTTATCTGTAAAGTAATTTTATAAATTTTTCAGATAAAATGTTTTTTTTCTTTAATAACCATTTAGTTGTGAAACAGTCAGGAGTTCAATTATTAATTCATATTATACTTAGCCTAATAAGTCAGATCATGTGCAAATACATACAATTGTAAAATTTGATTATCTGTCAATAATTTAAAAAATAATAAAACACGAGGAAATTAGTTAACAATTACAGGTATCAATTCCAACATTATGTATTGTATCATTTATTAAAATGGAAACATTGCATCTTATACCAAATGTATTAATTTACTTAACATTCTATTTGTAGAAGTATTTATTCACATAATAACACCTTATTCAAATTTGGACACTCAAGGTACCAATATCTAAAATGTAAATGACCAACAATTACATATTGAGAATATTTCTTATGGAAATTAAAATAGATAAAAGTAATGAATCTAAGCATTTTAAGAAAGGAATGGAATTCAATAGAATTCAATATCTTCCTACAGTCTTGTCTCCAGGGTCTCACCTTGTACCCTAACAAATGGTCTACATAATGTTATTTATGTTCTTAACTAGGGCCTTAGGCTTGGTAGGCATTTATGAATTCATTAGCTCCTGTTCAGATATAGAACAATAGTAGATCTATTTAAAAAAATATGTTTGTAAACATCTGAAAGACGTAAAATTTACATTATCATGATTAAGAAAAGTAACCTGATTTATTTTCTTTATATTTTAAAATTTCTAAAGGACATTATTATTATTATATAGGAAAAATATATAGGAAAGTTGAAGACCATCACAAAAAGTTCCAAAAAAAGGGTAAAGAAAAATTTGGAACATATATTATTTTGGACACATTTAAATGTCCAGTTAAGTTCTTATTTTTGTTGCTCTTGTTTTGTTTTTTATTTTGTTTCAGTTATAGTGATGGATTGAACATTAGTTAGACCCTGAGATGATGCCAACTGTCCTTTACCTTAAATATTATATTTCCTCTCCCTATTATCACTACTTTACACATTTACTTTGTACATATGTATTTATAAGAAAAAAAGCTTAAAATATTGTAAAATGACCATAATGCATGAATTTAAATAAACTTTTGTTGGCTAGCAATGATTTTTGTAGTATATATTTTTATGAATCCGTAAAAAATAAAGAGCAATCTAATACATTTCCAATAAAATGATGATACATAATTTCCCATAAAATGCATCATTTACAACAAAATATGAATTATATCAGAGTGATTCTTTTGGCAATAAATTTTCATAAGTATATAAAATATAAAGTCTTAGGCTACTACTTGTGTAAATTGGAAATAAAGACTAATAGTTTTCATATACAGAGAATTTAACATATTTAAAGCAGATAGAACTTAATTTTATCATGGTAAAAATAAAAATGGAAAGTAAATTGTGATGAAAGTTCTGTCTTTTCTAGTAAGTATTTGCTGTTCATGCTTTGTACTTTTTAAAATATGTTGAATGAGATAAGCAAGTTCACACATAGACTTATCCTTTAGGGCTAGTGGCCTATTATCACAGATTATTTGATGTGTTAATTTGCTTAGTTATTCTCCTTTTGAGTCTGTGGATGATTACAAACGACTGGGTTATATTAACAAAAGGGATAGACAAATTTTTCTTAATGTGGGAAATTTTAGATGATTTTCACAAAATAATTTAATATCCTTCATGAACAATTCAGTTTTCCTAATAACAAAGGAAAATCTTCATAAACTTTCAAAAAAAATGTAAGTTATGCAAGTCACTTTTGTCTATGATTGATTTTCGGTGAATTTTATATGATCCTCTAAGAACACTTGTGTCAGTATAAGAATCTCCAGGATATAGCAGATAAAATAAATAATAGTGTATCTTGCATTGTTATTCTAGTATGTCTTGGGCTTGACTAATATTAAAATGTGAATGAATCACAACAGGGTATTTGTAAAGCTGATGTATGGTATGAATAATATTAAATACAATTCCTATAATAAACAATATACAAATGGAATCATATACTATAATATTTATTTTACATGAAAACCAAGAAATGTTGGGCTGGAGCAATGGCTCGGTGGTTTCCGCGCTTACCTGGCATGCACAAGTACATGGGTTTAAACCCCAACACCCATGTACACAACTAAGTGTCAGAGCAATTGAAAGTCATGTGAAAAACTCAATAAAAATTGATTCTCTCATATCTCTCTCACTGTCCTTCTCTCTTTAAAAAGAAACAAGTAATGTTTTTCATGGAATTCATATTTTACAGCTGATGTAGTTGAGGTTCAGAGCATGTAAGTAATTCGACTAAGACACATCTGTGTGAGGAAAAACTTGCAGCTCCAACTCAGAACCACTGATATTAAGTATGATTTCTTTATTCTATACGTTTTGCTTTGAATACCTTGCTTTTTAATTCACCAAAGTTTACAAATAGTTAAATCACCTTTATATGTAACTGATCTAAAGTAAAATATTTGTTTAACTTGAACATTGCCAGCTATATTTTAGCTTTTCCTTCAAAGTGGGATAAAACTGTTCTATTTAGACTTGGTAGTTTTGAGTTCAAAAAGCACGAACCTAGAGATTCTCAAACTCTTTCTTCTATACCCATCAATCATATCCAACATTATAACCTTTCCTATAGTAGGCATGTTCTTACCACTTACTGGTCAATTAAGGAAAATTATGAGCACTTACTCCAAACAGTTGAAAAATTCCATAAAATACTTATTTCTGAGCAAACATATGAATTCCTGATTTCATTTATTCATTCATTTATGAAATGCCTATTAAATGCTGTATATTTGGTAGGCATTGTGCTTGGCGTTAAAGATAGATTTATTCATAGAACAGAAAAACATCTTAATTTTCATGGAGATTTATTCTTAATGAAGACCATGGAAAAGAAAAGACTAAACAAATGAATATGTAATATGTTGAATGGTGATAATTGTTATGGGTAAAGTAAAATGGGAAAATAACCTGGAAAATGAAATGAGTGCAAAGATTAGAGCATACCTAGGAAGTACCCTGTGTGGGTGTCACAGGGGAAGCAACCATGGAGAATAAGAGAAGGCACAGGAAAGCGTCAGTGGGAGCCAGCTTGACATGGTCCCTGAACCTAAAGGCGGCCAGTGTGACTGAAGCAAAGAACTGAGTGGGGCAAATGGTATGAGACAAGATCAAAGAGTTGAGAAGATGCAGGTGAAGATAGGACAGGGGTCGTGTAGGACCTTTGGATTTTTCGTCTGAATGAGATAAGACGCTATTAAGTGTTTTTAAGCAAGGAATGGATTTTGGGGCTTAAAATTTGAAAGAATCACACAGGCTGATCTGTGGAGAATAAGAGAGAATGGTGCTCTGAATGAGCATAGCAGAGGTGCAGATGGAAAGAAGCAGTCATACTTGCCCTATTGTATATTTCAAAGATAAAATCAGTGTGACTTGCTGATAAAATATGTGATTTGATAGACAAGTTACTGGGAAGAGCAACTGGGGAAACACAGAAACCATTCAGATCATTCATTCTTAGTTATAGCCCAGATAAATAAAAGTGAATTAGTACTATGTCATCTTATTTTGGTGTTCTTAAAATATATGCATGTATAGTTTTGATTTCATAATATTTCTAGGTATAAAGGCAAATGTAAAATAAAATTGTGTAAATTGCGTAAAGAACAACTCAGGTAGAACTGTAGTAAATAAGAAGAGTCTTCCAAATCAGTTACCAAAGTGTTCTGTGTTGAAACAAAATAGGGTTCCCACTGATTCACTTTGGCATTTTCTGCTGATCATGCTGGTTGTTTGAAATTGAAAGCACCGGCTGAGACAGTTGGCATAAGCAGGGCCACATGGAAATGCACATAAGCAGTGACATAATTGTTTCACAACACGAAGAACTCTGAGAAGTAATTCAAAATAAAGTGTCTCCAATAGCAGTGCTACTTTTCTATGTCAATTCTGAAAACAGACCTCATCATTTTATATTGAATTCATGCCAAATGGTCTCTCTTCTGTCCTCACCTTTTTAGATTGGGTTGTTCAAGCTAACAATGCTCTTTCCTACATATTTTCTTATCATTCAGCACTTCTTATCCCATACTACTATATATTATTAATAATCTACAAAGTCTCAGCATTTAGTTTTCTTGTTACCACTTAGAATTCCTTACTGACAGTCCTTCATTTGTGTCCTTATTTGGGGTTTCTCCACAGTGCACCATAGGGATCAATATGTATCACATGTTATTTGATATTGCTAATTCTATTGTATTTTTTGTTTTACTTTAATTTCTAATTTTGTACCTCTATCCTTATACTAGGAGCACCTTGAAGTCAGGGAACTTGCCATATTTAAATCATATTCCCAACATATAACATAACACCTTAATAGATATTTAAACATTTTATATATTAAAAAGCATTTCCATATGGTCATATGCTAAAGCAGTAGGATTGCAGATCAAATGCCAGCCTCAGCAAGATATTGTCTCAAAATAAAATTTAAAAAAGATTGGGGATGTGACTCAGTGGTAAAGCACTCCTGGGTTCAATCTCTAGTACCAAATAAAAGACAAAAAGAGTATTTCTAAGACTTTATAAGGCTTTATGTAGTTTAGGTTCACTTTTCTGCCTTTTTACAATTTACTACCTATGTAAGTTTGAAAAGTCAGAAATTTACTCCACCAATTTTCTCTCTGTGATAGTGATAAAAGATGAAAGAACTATTGTGAGAAAGAGATCGGCTATTAATATAGGCATCCATAAATGTTCGTTTCCTCTTAATAATGGCCAAGTTGCTTAATTTGAAAGGATATGCTTTCTAACTCCTCTGTGTCTGTTGGTTGGAATTTGCCTTTCATTTCTCCAGGATTTTATAAATGCAATCATATTTACTCCATTTATCATGTTCTGCTCAAGTCTTTAATGTTGAGGACACAATTTCTATAATTATATTTTATTCAGCTTTATTGAGATATAACTGACAAATGTTGTATATATTCAGTGTATACTATATAATGATTTGATATATGTGTACATTTGTGATGATTACTACAATCAAATTAGTTAGCAAACACATTGCCACTAATTGTGTACTTGTGGTGAGGACACTTAAAATTTAACCTCTTTTCAAATTATGAGTAAATGAGAGTGTTATTAACTACAATAAATATGCTATATATTAGGTCTTCAGAATTTGTTCACCTTCATTAAAGCTGTATCCTCTGACCAAAATCATTGCATTCCCCCACTCTCTAACTCCTAGCAACCACCATTCTACTGTCTTGTTTCTCTTAGTTCAACTTCATTTCCTAAATACAAATGAGAACATTTAGAATGCATATATTGGTCTTGCTTATTTTAGTGAGCATAATATCATCCAGGTTCATTCATGTTGTCATAAATGGTAATATTTCTTTCCATTGTAGCTGAATAATATTTCATTTATACATGTATATAAATGAAATAAATATATATATATTTCATGTACACATACATATATGTGTGTGTATGTACATATCTTTTAAGAAGACACAAACATGAATTATTACTAAGAAAAATGTATGATTTTCTAGAAAGAAGGAAGGTGGGTTATGATTGATCAGCAATTTTTACTACAGAATAGAATAAGAACAGGCTAGATGCACAAATGTCTCTGTACTCTATTCCTTACTATGGTGGATTATATAGTAAATGTTATAGCATTTACTCCAAGGACAATTTGAGTCGTTCAGCTGATTGCAGGCAATGAACTCTTTTTCAAATCTTTGTGCCATCTGCACTGCATGTTTTCAAGTAGGTGGTTAAATAGCTTTGTTGTTTTTAGTTACTTGAATTGGAAAATGAAACTATATTTTATTCCAGGTCATCTAAACACATAATTTACTTGTGGGGATAGATTATTTTTTAAATCAACATACATTATCAAGAGAAAATTGAAGACTGTGTATTTTATTCTAGGTCTTTTAATTATAAATTTTCATAATTCATTTCTCCCAAAATATAGCAATATTTCCCTACAAGAACCTATGTGTTTTTATTTGAAAAATAAAAATTTGACAGTCAAAATCAGGTTTGCTTATAGTTCAGTTTCAAGAGAGGGGGTAAATTGTATCAACAGTTCACAAATTAGGATAACAAAGGAAGAACCAAAAATATTTTTTAAGATTTTTCCATTGCTTTAAATATACATCAGTATTCCATCTTTTCTTATGTATTTCATGCAAGTGAAAAGTGGCTTGTCCATTAATGGAGCTTATATTCTTTGGAGTGATAGAAAAATTCACAAGAACTCTCTCTAACTTGGAAGCAGGTAAACTTCGTGTTTCTTTTTCGGCTTTTTATGTTAAGAACATATGTCTATTTTATGGAGTAACTAAAGCAAGCTGCACAGGTGATGTAGGAAATAAACAATTTCTGCTTAGCATTCAAAGCGAGTTTTAGTTATAGTTATATAATTACTGCTGTTATTTTCTTTCTGAACATTTGCAATTACAATTAAAATGGAAAAGTAAAACCTAAGTATAACAATAGAGTAATGCATAAAGATAAGACAATTTCAAAGAATTAGGTAAGTAAACTTGAATGATTACTATTCCACTTTTATGGAACCATGATTTTATAGCTTTCTTATCATGCTCAAACATCAACAAAGAATTTCAGTATGATGGTGAAATTTTCATATGATGATAAGATTGCCATTTTTTTAAAATATAAAGACCTATACTGAGAATCAATGCAATGGTGGGGAGATAAATGAAAGCAGGGAAATAAATATCAATATAATGTACATTTTGAATTTCTCTTTCCAAATGTAGATAATGTTTATATTTCATGTTCCTGGTTAACCCCTAGAATGTAAGACATATTATAAGACCTATTAGAATGTGCAAATTTAATTTAAATGATATTATGCATAAGATAATTTTGTAAACTTATCAAGAAAAAACAACTTCATTGAAAGGTACCTTAACTTCACAGTACCCTACCAATAAAGTTTGTAGGTAATAGGCACCTGTTATTTAGCTCTGAATAGCACTTCAACTTGTTTTAAGAATAATTTATCTTTAATTGTAATGATATATTTCAGATATGTTCATGGTAACATAAATCTGAGTAATTTTATTCGAGAGTTCACAAATATGAATCAAACTATACCATTTTGATCCCTTTTCTTTGTTTTGGATGTGAAATACAGGAAGATATTCAAGTGTTACTTGCTGTTTGAAGAAAATCCTCAGTAGTTGAGAGTAAAAGTGCATAAAAATGAGCTGTAATGGAAGCGAGAGACAAGCAAAGATAGACAACAGGACTAGGGAGAGGGAGACACAATGAAAGAGCTGAAAAGAGAGGACAGGAGAGTAGAAGGGACAGGAGGGAAGAGGAGGTGAGGAAGAGTGGTCAAGGGCCAACCAGAACTTCCCAGGTGGATTTTCCACACCTTCCTAATTTCATCAGCTATCCTAGAGAACTAGGAACATATCCTTTTGTTTTGCTCAATATTGCTTCTCTGAGTTACTGTTACTTGTACCATGAAAAGGTACATAGTTAGAGCATGTTTAGAAAAAAAGAGTACAAAAGAGCATTTATGGGTAGGGATATAGTTCAGTGGTTGAGTGCTTGACTAGCATGTGTGAGGCTGTAATTTAAATACCTAGTATTGATCCAAAAAAAGTCTATAATCATTATTTAATATAAGTAGTATATTAACTTTAATCAACTTATACTGACAATGAAGAATGGGAATTTTAGGGACTGGAGTGGTGGCTCAGCAATTATTGCACTTGCCTGGCATGTACAAGGATGCTGGTTCAAACCCCAGCACCATGTACACAACAAAGTGTTGGAGCAATGAAAGTCACATGAAAAACTAAATAAAATTGATTCTTTCTCTCTCTCTCACTGTCCCTTTCTCTTTAAAAAAATGGGATTTTTTAGAATTCATGTAACCCAGATTCAAATACTTAAATACTATATATATTTATTGCTTCTTTCAAATTTTCCTTGCATGTGATAAACTGGAAATTGAGAGTGAAGAATATAGTGCACAGTCTTTGAATTATCAAAACTAAGTTTAAAATACCATTATTCTCCTTTGAGAACCATATCTTTACAACAGGTTTTCAAACTGAATTTAGGCAAATGAAAAAATGGGGTAGTATTGAGGAATGGATTTGGGCTAGAAGAAAAATGAAAACATGAACCCATATAGATGAAAACAGCATAATTCAGCATAAAAAGGCACACAAATAAATATAAAGCATATGCCTTTATATTACCAGAGGTAATTTTAAGTTTTAAGAGAAAGGAGTATGTGGCCTGGCATTCTAAAAAGTGGATTCTTCACAAAGTAAATAAGCAGCAACACAAGAAAATATTATGATGCCTCTTTATAATATCAGAAGAGTTTTTGAGCTGTGAGAACAGACTGAAGAAGGAGTATCCTGGTGATAGCTTAGTTACTCATTTGTGAGGGAAAATATATCTCTGGCCACAGATTCAGCAAACATAATCCTTGAGCAAACTGAACCTATCATCTTACAAGCAAATGTAACAACCACTTACTGAAACTAGAGTCCTCTCTTTGGGGTGTCACCAATAATCACACTAACCAAAGATGTCTCTCAAACGTACCCTGTTCTTACCAGGGAAGACCTTGAACGCCTACTATGCTATAATTTTAGCAAGCATAAGTGCCCTCAGTCTCATCCTGGAATTGTTTGCAACCTCATAATGTTTGATGATCCATTCAACTGATTGACTAGAACATACAATAATCCATCTCTAGATAGAGATCTATTAGGGGGATTATTCAAGAAGAATGTGTATATGTAATAAGTGAAATAATTGGAAAACTAAAAAGAACTTGGGCGGGAGTGGTGTCTCAATGACTGAAAACTCATGGGAAAATAGAATATGCAAGTAACTGAAAAATACGTAAGTTCAACATAAAATGACAAAAAGATGCCATTAACACAGACCACTGAGGAAGTTGTCCATTGTAAATGAATTATTCTAGTCATCAAAAAGGATAAATTAGTAAATAAATAATTTAAGCAAACAACTTAGATGGCAAGAAAATATCCATGAATAATCCAAAGGTAGCCAGTAACACAAACTAAAAATCAGAAAGTAATAAATTAGGAAATAAAGATGACATAATAATTAATATTATCATATATTACTAAAATGTGTAAAACTTGGAAAGATTTGTTAAATAATTTAAACTGGATAGATGGTATGGAAACAATATTGGGAATTAAAGTCATAATTATAATACATACAGACATTAAAAACGAGTGTATCATGTAATCTAAAAATCAATAAATTTGTAAATAAATGGAATCATAAATGTAGTGTATCAAGATTTCCCAAGGCAATGGTGTGCACTGGGAGATGATTTTTCTTGCATGCCTTTTGTTTCTTCAGATATTGCAAGCAAAATTTCTATCATTACTCTTTTTCTCTAAACTACATTTTCACAAATACTTATATAGCAAAGAGCCTTGAAAAATAAGTAGTGTTTCCCACCATAGCAAAAGGCAGGTTTGTGGTAAGCAATAAGGGTCTGATTTTATTCTACGGTTTGTAAATATCCAGTTTTCCCACCACGGTTTATTGAAAAGACAGGTCCCCAAAAGCGCATCCTTGCACCTTTGATGAAATGAGTTAGCTTTAAGTTAGCAATTATTTATGGAATTTCTACTGTATTCATTAGTTTGCATGTCTTTTTTACCAGTAGGTACATTAATTATAATTAACAATAGTATATTATATATTTCAAGTTCACTGGTAAAGAAGATTTTGAATGTTTTTACCACAAAGAAATGATAAGGGTGAAGATGACAGATATTTTAATTATTCTGATTTGATCATCATAGAAATGTATATCTGTATCAAAACATAATATTTACCCCATGAAAGTGTACATTATTATGTGTCAATCAAAAATACACTAAAACATTTTTAAAAAGCAGGATTGGGCTGGAGCGGTGGTGGCTCAGGGGTTATGGCGCTTGCCTGGCATGCGTGAGTACACAAGTTCAAACCCCAGCACTGCATACACAGCAAAGTCTTGGAGCAATGAAAGCTACATGAAAAACTAAAATAAAAATTATTTCTTTTTCTCTCTCTCACTGTCCCTCTCTGTTTAAAAATAATAATAATAATAAGCAGGATTATCTGCAGCATTTAAAATACAGGTAGTATCTCCTCCACAGTAAAGGAAGACATGGTTACTGAAAAAAATATTTGCATTTCCTAAGCTCAGATTTCCTCTCACATGGAGCAATTCATGGCATCTGCATGTATCTACTTGGATCCATCTCAGAGATTGAAGGACAGAAGAAATGATACACACACTCTGATACTTAAGCTTCTTGCTATGATGTGGGTAATAAAGTTTTTGTTGTTGTTGTCGTTTTAAGTAAGGATTCATGTTTTCTGTCATCATCCAAGAAACTGTGGTTTACCAACTTATAAGTCTGCAGATGTTAAAATCTCACACCTTTACAGTTCTTTTTTTCTAATTTTTGAACAACCATACAAGTTTTTAACAAAATAGTATAAAATGTGTAGATATTCTGGATATTGCAATTACCCCCAGGAGTGCCTTTGAAGTGCAACCTTTGAAGGTAAATGGATGGCTATGGAAGAGATCATGCTGAGAAAAATCAGCTTAACCCAGAGAACTGAGGGTTGACTGTCTCCACTCATCTGTGGAGGTGGGGACTAGACCTTTACAGTTCTTAATGAGTCAGTTTGTAGTAACGGTGAAAAAATGATCTTGTGCAGCTTTTCCTAACTCTGTATTTGGTGCCATCACAATGGTAGCTTAAACTTCACTATGTTGTGAATACTTGCACTATAGAAATTTTCAAACACTGCAAATCATTGCCTTTCTTTTTTAGAAAAGTTGCTGTTAAAATTTTACCAGTTTGGCACAGGATTTGGGACAATTAGAACCCTGACTGATGCTAGAGCATCAGTTAAATGTTAACTGATTAATTATGTTAATCATTAATTATAATGTTAACTGTTAATTGTGTTAAAACACAATTGAAATGTTATTTAAAAATTTCCATGATGGAAATAATGGAATGAGAAATTTTAGAGTTGAATTTTGTGAAATAATTAAGGCCACAAAATTCTAATTGATATAAACTCTAAAGAGTTTATATAATCTAAAGAGTAAAGAGAAGGGATTCCCAAAAATATTTTATAAAAATTAACCACCTAAGCTTAAAAAGAAACCCAGTAGGAATGACATGAGAAGAAATGCATAGCCAAGTATCCTAAAGGGACTAAATCAAATGTATTACAATAGTGTAATGAAAATGTACATTATGACTGTGTTGCCATTCTGCAAATGGTAATACAATTTTTAAAGAGAGAAAGAGAGAGAGAGAGAGAATGTGTGTGTGTGTGTGTGTGTGAGAGAGAGAGAGAGAGAGAGAGAGAGAGAGAAAGAGAGAATCAATTTTATTTATTTATTTCATCTGATTTTTGTTTTTCTGACACTTTATTGTGTATGTGGTGCCAGGGCTCTAATCTAATAATCTAAATTATTTTTAAAATATGACAGTGGAAAATCATGTTTCCTGAAATATTTTAGAATTTCTACTTTACCAGTTTAAAGATGTTCCACTTGTCACTTTTACAATTAATAAGATGCAGTATTTTAAGGGCTATTTCAGATGTTAAAATTTTATGATCATTGGGCTGGAGCAATGAATCAGTGGTTATAGCACATGCATGAGGACCTGGATTAGAGCCCTGGCACCACATAAACATACAACAAAGTGTCAGAAAAACAAAAATCAGATGAAAAAAATAAATAAAATCAATAAATTGTGATACTTATTACCTATTGTATTCAGTCCTCTACTGATATTTTAATTTGTGTAGTATGAAGATTGTTAGAAAGAGATAGGATTTTATATTAGAGAAATTTAGCTACATTCTTTATAAATGCTATTTAGCTATATAGAAAATCCCAAGGGAAATACATATGTAAATGATTGGATTTAATAAGTTAACATAGTCAATTTTCAAAAAAAATGTGATTCCTATCCAAATGTTTATCATATCTGTTTATAATAACTATAATTAGACTATCATTTTGCCTGCTGTCTAGGAAATCATCCACAGTCAGAGTGACCATGTAATTTATTATCCATACAGGGATAACTTTAGGAGTAAGAATGCAAGTACTTAACGCTCAGCTGTTAATAGTAAACAATGAAGTGGATCCCAGCAAATCAAGAGAGATGGGCCAACCCTTTTAAAGAGTCAAACATGTAAGCAGAAAAAGCAGAGTATTAAAGCATGCATATGATGTGGACTAGAATGGCAACAATGGTGTTCACACAAAGTGTTGAGGCAATGGACACATTCTGAGAAAAGAATCAAGAGGATTAAAATGGGATATTCTATTTTGCAAAATAAAGCAGAAATATACCAAAAAATGTGAGCAGTAATTGTTACTCATATAAAAACAAAGGTTTTTTTTATTCAAACATAAAAATCTAAACAAAGTAGCAAAATATATCCAAGGTAAAGGAAAATAGCAGGAGAAACAAACAAAAATGTTTTAGATAAAATATTTTATATAAATGTTTAATATGAAAAATATTAAATTTGTTAGTAATCACAGAAATACACATGTAAAAGTGCTTGAGGTATATTTGTATTACTCTAAGATTCGAGTAGCTTTTTATTAAAAAAAAATTTTAAAATTTGTATATATACATAGTACAATGTTTCATACATTTAATAATGGCGATAAGGTCTGTAGTAACAGAGAGAAGTGGAACAAAAGCAGTAAGGTCCTTGCTTATCCTGCTGTACCCAGAAGTGTTTACTAGCCTTAAAAGAAGAGTGGCATCCATGGAGGTATATGGTAAGGTGATCTCACTGAGCTAAAACAACAGAACTGAATTCATACAGACCCAATGCTCTCAATTTCTGGGGTGCTTGTCATAGCAGAAGGAGATGGACAAAGAGAGAGCTTCAGAAATGTACAGGACGATAGGGCT
>PVKS010010646.1:39921-59502 GCA_004027875.1 Aplodontia rufa
ACCCCAGCACCACATACACAAGGAAGTATCAGAGCAAAGAAAGCCCAATGAAAAAACTAAATAAAAATTGATTTATTCTCTCTCCTTTCTCTCTCTTTCTCTCTCTCTCTCTTACACACACATTGTCCCTCTCCCTTAAAAAAAAGAGAGAGAGAAAAAGAAAGTTATAAGACAAACTCAGGAGTTTCTATGTCTTCTTAACTTAAATCTAAGCTGCATTTAGAGTCCCTAAGTTGAACTTCACTAAACTTAGGAGAAACAAATAAGAATGATAGATAATTTCTATCACGAAAACATACAAGCTAATAGATATTGGCACGGCATCATTAAAGTACTGGGGAGGAGCTGTTAACTTAGAACTTGATTTGAAACACACACACATACACATACACACACACACACACTTACCCCAAATAATGATCCTGATTATAGAAATGAGGGAGTGTGAATAGATTAACAAACTGTGCTCATAAAAAAAGCATGCACTGTCCTCTGCTACATGGACAGGTATGACCTGAATTACCATTGATTAGAAATACCACGCATATAAATGTGCTAACTGTACACATACGTTCTAAAAATTAGGAATGCAGAATATGAAATTGCACAAGGCTTTATACATAGAGTATAAAGTATGCACATTATATCTTCCGTACACAATAATGGATGAGAACTTTCATCCACTACCAAATAACATTTTAACTGTCATAAATTTATGGCTTATGTCATAAGAATTCTCCTCCATGGCTCACAGCATGTTTTTGAAGCTCGTTTGGTTTTGCAGGCATCCTCTAAGACTTGAAGGCAGTGTAAATATTGTGTTTTACTGATTGATGTTTCAAAACCTTATGAAGTTTAAAATGAGATTTGCTAAGACAGATACTTGGTTTAATTAAGGGTAGGTAGCGCATATAAAAGCACTGAGAATGAAGTACTGAATGTCTGTGTATTCTTGATAAGCATTTTTTTTCATCTGTCAAATGAAGAAGGGAATATCATGTTTTATCTGCACTAATGGATTTTCTTTCTGCTAACAAACCCAAAGCTTGAAGAAAAGGAAAATTGCCACATATCCCCATTTCCTTGATATCCATATCCATTTCTCTGTTATTTCATTCATAAATGCAGATATGAAATATTCTAGCACACGTATTATTTAAACTTTATGCTTGAGGCTATGTTGTGTGATTAAAAAATAAAGTACCCTGGAAAACTATATATTTACCATTCTACAAATCTACTATGTGTTTTCAGGAATGCAATTGAGTTTAAAATTGGTAGCTTTAAAGTTTGCATGGTTTGTATTTAAAAATGATTTACCAATTGAGAAGATAATGAATATTATAAGAAAAATATGACACCAAGATACTAGATAAGGCTATATTGTGTCTATTATTTTAATTAATTTTTAAATAAATGAGGATAATATTTGAATATTCATAAAAATACCATTATTTTATTCTGACTTTCAGTAGACAACTGAAGATTCATTTTCCTTTGCTTCTAGAAATATGCTTTCCATATTCACATAATAATGTATTTATATAGATACAAATATGAAACCTATTCATTTTTCCTATTTTGCACTAAAGAAATGATTCCAAGAGAATGATTGGTGCTCTAATAGTAAAAATAGAAAAGGTCTCCCAGCCAAACTGCAAGCTTCTCTCTCTCTGCATTGGTGCTGTTGCTATTTGTTCTACCACACTGTGTCCACTCTTGTAGGTGCTCCTTAAATGTTAGCTCTGTTCACACCCAGGTGGATACAGTGGTCCCATTACGACAGGAAGATTGTGGGAGTCTTTTCCCTCTAATATATTTTTCACATTTACTATGATGTGACTACATTACTTTTATAATGAAAAAATACAAATAAAAGAAAATTTAAAAAGAAGAAAAGAAAATATCTGAATCTAACAAGGAAAAACTTCAAAAACACCTCTCAGTAGCATCAAGCATTTGTATATTTTTATTTGAAAATAATATCAAAGTAATATATACTCCAAACTTGCAATCCAAAGAAACAGGATCCTGCTGCACACCCCATCATTTCCAAAGACCTTCTGTGAAGGCAACCACCTTCACATTTCTGAGTTTATGTCTTATGAAGTTTAAACTCCAAAATTCAATGTGATGTCTAGATACAATATCTACTGACAATACTATTAAAACAATGAAAAATTAGTGCATTTAAATCTAGTTCACTCATCTCGAAGTCCACTCTAATTTCCCCAAACTTGATAGCTGTTATAATTTTCAGTATTTTCATGTCAGAAAAAAAGCTTACATTTTTAACTTTTTAGTTTGTCCATTTTTAGCAATTAATTTCTTTATTTTAACCATTTACCTCATATATATATCTATATGATATTGCTGAGCTTCAACATGCAATGCATTGAGAGTGTTACATCAGAAAAAGGAACTCATTTGCTGAAAGCTGCCTCCTGAGGACACATGCGACCAAAATGGCTCCCGACACCCTACTCAGGGGCGTCACCTTGAGGTCCTGACGCCTCTTCGGACCACCTGATGGGATAGGTTAAATAACTGCTACATGAATGGGCTCTCCGCCCCTTGCTGACCTTTCCTTTCATTGGTCCCCATACTCTTTATAACCTCACATACTTCCTCAATAAATGAGTTCCTGCTGCGACTGGTCTTCCTGACAGTCTGATTGTCCTCCATAGTGAGGGATGAGAACGGGCAGTCAGCCAACCCTTGCCTCTCTTGTCCACCTTGGTTGGGGCCTGCTTCTCTCCTTCTCCCCTGCGGGTCAGGGGGAACATGAGAGGCTAAAATCCCCAACATGATAGACTTTATATATTCTGATAATATTATTTAATCATAATTCTGTCTTAATACTAACAGCTTTTTAATGAGCAAAGATCTCCAGGATAGCATAAAGAGGCTCTGCTTGGGCTAGAGTGGTGGCTCAGAGGTTACAGTGCTTGCCTGGCATGCACGAGGACACAGGTTTGAACCCAGCACCATGTACACAAAGGGTCAGATCAACAAAAGCCACAGGAAAAACTAAATAAAATTGATCCTCTCTTTCTCTCTCTTTCACTGTCCCTCTCTCTTAAAAAAATAAAAAATAAAAAAGAGTCTCTTTTTCCAAATTCAACTTTCAGAAATAGCCACAATACACTTTTGTAAGATTTCTAAATAACTTACCAGTCTTATACAATTAGGTCTTTATTTTTACTACTGTTTTCAGATTATTATCAAATTAATAATAAGCATATTTGAAACAATATATATATGTATTTATGTATGTACACACACACACACACACACACACACACTTTGCAAATATAGTAACTATTTCAGATAAGATGAATGTACTTTTTGAATTTTTAAATTGTTCTTCAAAATGCATACTCTTATTTCAAGTAACAATTATTTTTCTTCTTGTCAATAGGCCAAGCAAAACCCATTCATCATAATTTTTAGTCTCCATATGCTTAACTGTTGGTGACTATAATAACTCTTCATGTGTTAATGGCTGATTTTTCTTTCTTTTCCTAGGAACTCCCTCTTCATATAACCTGTCTGGATTATTTTTATGATACATATTAAGATGTATTTTTATGTCATAGCATTATCCTTCTGTGTAATACATTTGTTAAAAATAATTTATAAGGTTGTTTCACAGTATTTTTGCTATTCACATTTTTAGAAATTTGTTTTTTTATTAGAGCCAACGCTCCAGCATATGGGAGTAGCCAGCATCTTTCTCAATAAGACTCCCAAAGTGAAAGAATTAAAGTCAAGAATCAATGAGTGGGATGCCATTAAACTAAAAAGCTTTTGCTCAGCCAAGGAATTGGTCAAAACAGTCGAGAGACAACCTATAGAACCTCATGGGAGATAACCATGACCTGTGATTCCTCCAAAAGAGGATTAATATCCAAAATTTACCAAGAATCCAAAAAACTTAATATCAAAAACATAAACAATCCAATCAATAAATGAGCCAGAGAGCTTAAACAGAAACTTCTCAAGAGAAGAAATCAAGCAAGCCAATGAGTACATGAGAAAATGTTGTAAATCACTAGTAATCAGAGAAATGCCAATCAAAACTGCATTAAAAGCATATAAAATAACAATATGAATCAAATCAAAACTACTTCATTCTAAAAAGATTGGCAAAGAAAAAGTTATAAACACTGATACAGCTACTCTGGAAAGCAGTGTGGAGTCTCCCTCAAAAAATTAAGGATGGATCCACCATATAATCCGGCTATCCCTCTTTTGGGTTTTTTCCCAGAGGAGTTAGAATCAGCACATTATAGCGACACAACAAAATCAATGTTCATAGCAGCTCAATTTACAATAGCAAAATTATGGAATCAACCCAGATGCCCCTCACTGGGTGAATGGATCCGAAAGCTGTGGAGTTCTACTTAGCTCTTAAAAACAACAATATTACAGCCTTTGAGGTAAATTAATGGCAAAGGAATAAATCATGCTGAGTGAAGTTAAGCAAACCCAGAGAGTCAAGGGAGGAATGTTTTCCTTCATTTGTGGAGGCTGGAGCAAAACCCAGGCTTAGGTGTAAGGTACTCAAACTCCTGTATCAGATCCAGCAAAGGCATGGCAACATATAATCCAGGGGAACAATAGATATATGTAGCGTGGGAGTGGGGATGGGAGAGAGGATAGGGAAGGATCTAGGACAATCAACAATGTAGCATACTCTTTACTGACCCCCCCCGCCCCGCCCAGGGAATCCAAATAATACTTATACAATCATTTAATTCTGGAAAATTCATAATCTAAACATTTACATTGGTTGTAGGGTCAAAATACAGAAGAATCAAGAGAATGGGATGTTGGCAATGTGGGGGTCACTGGTTTAGGAGCAAATGCATATCATATTGTTATTGTATATGCATTTATGATTGTACAATAACAACTCTGTAATAAAAATTTTTGTTTTTCAGTCTTCTAAACACAGACATTTTGCCTCTTGAGAAATATTTTAATCATCTGGGTTCACCAATACTGCATCAGTATTTCTATTACTTTACTTTAAAAGTTTGATTCCAGTAGAATGGTAAATATACTTTCTTATGTTTGTTTGCATGATTATTTTCAAATTCGTGTGAATTAACTTGACTGAAGTGTTTTTCTAAATGACAGAATCTTTATAAATACTCCCATGGTATTCATAATGCTGTTTTAGTTTTTTTTTATTTATATCTATTTCTCCTTTACAGTTTTGAAGTTCATTAAGAGTGATATTTTCAAATAAAGAGTTTTTATAAAATTTTCTTGTGTCCTGGGAAACAAACATTTTTAGTCTATATTTAATATGTTTTCAAAGTTATAACTACATCTTAATTGTCTTTTCTTGGTCTACCTTTCCTTCATTACACCCATATTCATTGTTAATCAAGTTTCCTGTTTTCTCTTATCCTGATTATTTTTATTCATATCTAAGGACTTCCTATGATAACTAGTTTTGTTTACTTGAATTAAAAAAATCCTAACTGATAATTTCTCTTATTTTTACTAAATGATGTTATGTATTCATATAGAATTGAAACAAAAAATGATAACTGTGAATTACTGCACATGTTAATTATCCAGAGTAATTTATTTCATAATATACATATGCTTCTAAACATCCCATTGTGAACTATAAGTACACACAATTTTATTTGTCAATGTGAAGAATAAAATATGTAGATTAAAAAAATTTAAAACTTAAGCTAGAAGTTTAATTGACGTTTTGTTCCCTGTGAAAGCAAGCCTCCTCTAGGGCAACTCCTTTCACGTACCTGTATTAACATTAGTTACTGATCTGAGTGAGAACTTTCCAGTTTTTTCTAGAAATCAGATCAACAG
This sequence comes from Aplodontia rufa, assembly GCA_004027875.1. Taxonomy (NCBI): domain Eukaryota; kingdom Metazoa; phylum Chordata; class Mammalia; order Rodentia; family Aplodontiidae; genus Aplodontia; species Aplodontia rufa. The sequence continues at coordinate 45,775 of PVKS010010646.1, forward strand.
AGTCCATTAGATTAACATTTTAAATCAATTGTAATAATTGTCTAACATTATCAGTTCAACTGATAATCATGCTTTTATGAAGCTTTCAACCAAGACACCAGTAAGCTAGAGGAAGGAGATGAGGAGGAAGGAAGAGGGGAGGGCAAGGGGAAGTACTGGCAAATGAAATTTATCAAATTATGTTATGCCCATGTATTAATGCATTAAAATTAATCCCACTCTTATGTTTCATTATTCTGCACTAGTTAAAATAATTTAAAGAAAGTACAGGCCAGTTTATCAGAACTAGCATTATGAGTTTCCCATCCACTTTTCCAAACTTTCCCTTCATCCACATAGGCCCATGGGGGCAAGGAAGGAGAATCATTTATGAGCATGAAGCAGTAAAAGCCTTTTGGGAAGGGGAGCCACATTTATCTTGAACACCCTTCTCACAGTGGTCCCTACCACTTTAGAGATTGCTGATTGTCCCTTGTCTAAAAGTGGAAGAACCAGTGACATTGGTGATTTGTTTTGAAAACTGAGCCAAGAAATAGTGTAGATAAAGAGAGAGCACCAGGGAGCCAGGGAAAGATTTTGTTTTCTACCTTCATTCCATTCAGTTTTGCAATATATAGGCTCTTCTTGGAGTCAATACACAAGTAAGTCTTAAATTATCCTGCACATATTCACAAAGAGGATTACATGCTGGATGAATGAAATCCCAGAAACATTATGCAAAATACAAAGTGAAGTACCAAAGAAAACAAAGAGAAAAGTCCTCATTAGTGTTCACATACATGCAGACTGAGCCCTGCAAGAAAAGAACCATAACCATTAGAGAGCTTCTGTTTGTGTGGCTTCCTCACAACTAGAGCTGGTAGTGTTCAGATTCATTGCTTGTCTTAAAAAAGAATGAATGGAGGAGAATAGACATATTTGATTTTGAGATATTTGTAAACAAAAACTTCATTCACACCTATTTTCATTATGTTCCTTCAAAAGATTAATTTAATCAAACAATTGGAAAAAAGGTAGCAATTCTCAGAAAAACATAATTGTAACATCTTGGGTGGAAATTGAACCATGGAAATCTAATCTTTGAGTCAAATATGCTAAAACTTTATTATTTCCATTTCTTTGTTACGACACATGTATTTCTTGGCAATCCAGTGCTCAATCTCATATTTAAGGGACATCATAATAAAACAAATATAAAACAAAAATAAAGATTACTTTTTCTCTGAGAGATGAGTTCATATCTATCCAGCTACATGTTTGCAGTATGTGTCAAACAATGGCTGTCAAATGTTAAAAATGCATACCTACATCGTACCTCCAGTTTGAGATAAGTATAGCTCAAATTGTTGTATGAATGTAAAACTATATTGCTGTATCCTAAAAAAACTTCCCCAGACTTCTTTATTTGCTAGACAATGAAAGTAAACACTTAATGTTTATTGAACAGGATTTATGAAGCTGTCAGTGAACTGACACATGGCAATAAAATGTATTGTGGCTGGAGCCTAGATAATCTACAGCTGAATGAATTACACTAATTCTCATGCTTGCATATTCATGCTATGGAAATAGTTCTTGTAACAGATTTCTTCATTGTCTGCAGGTGCCACAGCATGGTTAGAAGTAGAGTTAATTGCACTCTAGGACTTGTGGGAATTCATATGTCTGTAGAATTGGCTTGTTTTCTGGAAGAGTATTCATGATTTGTGTAAGGAAGCCAAAACACCCATAATTAAATTATCAGAACTGCAAACACTTAACTTTTGAAAAGGCATTCAAAACAGAGGTAAGGATTTCTTGGTATTTTCTTAAAATCAGAATTGTATCTTTATCCACCTTCCAGTTAATACACACGTTTACATTTCAAAATTAATATCACTTGATAAAATGAAAGTGGTGGTTACACCACCACACTCAAGCTGTATGCCTAGCTGTTGCACCTCCTAGCTGAATGAGATTACATAGCTCTGTAAACTTAATTAGAAGAGATGCGCTCCCTCGTGGGGCATATTAAAAGCAAAGTGCTTTATTTACTTCAGCAGAAGGTACATTAGAGGAGTTCTGAAGGGAGAGAAATTAATCATAGAAGGATATGCATACTCTTTATTGTGCTCAAATCTACAGAGCTGTATTGCAGGATTAATTTGGGAAAGATGTGCAATTAATTCTATGGATTTTGTATTGATCAATGATTAGGGAAATGAAGATAATCTAATTTTAAAATAAAAATTATACTGCATGTTAATACTTATTTTAAAATAGGTGATCTATTTCATTCAAATTCTTTTATTTATTTGTTGCAGATCTTTAGCTTAGAATTTTTTCTGGTACAATCTGAATTTTACTGTTTGGTTCAGTAACTGCAAGGATATTGAGGAATACTAAAAGATAACATAGTAAATACCAAGGAACAAGAAAATTTATTGTAATACTATCAAGAGAACTATTAATAAAATGTATAGAATTATGTATGGGTTTTTACAGAAAAATAGAAAAATCAGTATCTTATGCTATCTTGGCAAAATCATGTTTTCAGGAAAAGGGAATAGCAATTTGGTACTGGAAGGGAAAAATATTAGTTTTTACATAATTGAAGGAAATATTACATTACTTAGAGAGTGGGCATCGTTAAAATGATGGGAATTTAAGACAATAAGTTATGTTAAAGGATGTTAATATGATGCCAGTGAAGGATGAGGGTGGGTCAAAGAAGGTAATAAAGAGATACCAGAATAAATAATGGGCCATAAATCTCATAGTAATGTACTTGAAAGGGATACAAGCAGTGACTGAAAAGATTTCTAACAAAGCAATCCACAAATCTCTGAAATCTATAAATCTCTCTGACAACCACATGGAGAATGAATAAGGGGGAGAAATGAGGGAAAGGAGTCAATAGTGCAGCCACGTACGTATATTAGGAGAAAAAAAGATTTAAAATCATATTTGGATTGCAACATCAAAGTGAATATTTATGGAATTATTGTGTTTATTTCCAGTGATAATGCATTATATACAGTATGGTATAATGTATGGAGTAATATGATTACTACAGTTAATGTTGTAATACATTAACCTATTTATTGTCATAACATTAATAATACAATTGAAAACTTTAGTAACAGTTCTAATATTTTGTAAGTATACTCATATGTAAAGTAGATATCCCATGTCCCTAAATTTATATTTAACTCAAGATATAAAAAGAGTTTTGCATACCTTCCAACAAAATTTAAGTGTACAAATTAATTAAAAATATTTAACCTGGTAAAAATATTTAACCATAAAGTAGAATTTTTCAGTACATCTTTAATATTCAGTTTCCTATTAAAATTGCAATTTTACATAAGATTGTTTTAGATGAAGAAGGTTATATAAATGCATTCTACAATAATTAAATCACTACCAATTATGATTTTTTCCTAAGGTCTTACATTTTGTTAGAATTATAGATCCTGGGAGGAAAATCTCAAATATCTATCACTGTGTTTAATATACTGTTTAGTTTGCAATGTTGTTCATTTAAAACTGAAGTGATACAGAAGCATAAAATAATCATTAAGATTAGTTATATATCAAAATATAATAAAATATGGAATGTCAAATTTGTTATATGAATGCAATTGTTGTTATCAATATATTAAATATGAATTAAATATATTAGATATAGACATTAAAAATGTTAAACATACACATTTCATATATATTTAAAATGTATGTTTACTTAAATATAAATATATAATTTAGATACACTAATAATATAGACATATTAAATGTACATTTAATATACCAAGACACTTTCAAAATTATATCTGTTATGTACCAGGAAGTGTTCTAGCCTTTGCAGCAAAAAAAAAAAGAAAAAAAGAAAAACTAGCAGAAATGGCTCCACTTATTCAGAGTTCTCAAATTTGTACAAATCTCTTATAATTTCATAAGAAAATTCACATAATGACTTACATTAATTTAAATGCTATCTTAAGTATTTATCATTCATTTGGTTGTTGCAATACTTTTTTTTCTTTAAAGACCTCTGAATTTTGAAAAGACCGTAATGCTATTCCAATATCAACTTTTCTTTGTAACTACAAGCCATATATCTCTTTTAGACATTTTGTAATTTAATACAGGCACTTTATATCACATTATTTTTGTAATTAACTTTTAGTGAGTTCAGTTTCATCATGTTACTTAAGGTTCATTAATTAAAATATTAGTTTGATTCATTAAAACAAATTAGAGATAGGAAATTAAAATGTTCATTTTGTCTACCATAAATGTAACTCTAGTCAGTGCCTCAGTCATAGGTTGATCAATCTGTTGTTAGGGCCAGTTCCATATAGAAATTTGTTCTGCTATTTTTATATTAGTTAATGTTGAATATACAATACAGTGCTTAATGTTTATACCCTAATACTCATAATTTACTTCTTGCCTCCACAATGAAGTATATTTTTTTAACTGCTAATTTATGTTGAAATATCCTATCTTTTCTCCAAAATCATTCCTGTAATTATTTTGGTTTTATATTTGAAATATATGGTTAAAAGTTCACCACAAAAATGGTCATCTATTTGTAAGTAGCTACCAATTGTTCAGTAATTGTGAATTTTATAATTATATTAAAAATACTTAGTGCCAGTTCTACCTGGTTTCTTTCAGAAATGAATTCGTTCTACCCAAGCTTTACTTAGCTTAACTTAGCTTATAAGAAATCATATGATCTCTGTTATTGTTTAAGTATGAGGTAACCCCAAAAGCTCATATGTAAGAAAATGCAATAATTTTCAGATGAGAAATGATCTGGTTATAAGAGGCTTAACATGATCAATGGATTAATCCACGGATATAGTTTAACTTGGTGTTAACTGTCTGCAGGTAAAGTATGGCTGGAGGAGATTGTTCACTGGGAGGGGTACCTTTGAGTTCATATTTTGTCCTGATGAGCAGAGCTGTCTTTGCTTCTTGATTACAATGTCCTGAACTGCTTTCCTCTCTATACCCTTCTGCATTACCTTGGGTCTAGAGCTGTGGAATTAGCCATCTAGGTATTGAAACCATGAGCCTCAAATAATCTTTGTCTCCTCTATGTATTCTTTTCAGGTCTTTTGGTCACAGTGATGAAAAAGCTAAGATAGTCTCATTGTGTGTGTGTGTGTGTGTGTGTGTGTGTGTGTGTATTACCACTAATTGTATGCTTTGACAAGAAATCCAATAGTTAGTTATGAAAATAATCATAGAAAAATAAAAATGTGTAACTGTGGCTTTGAGTAATTTCTTTATTATAGTCAATTGCTTTCTTGAGAACCACTGTGATTGTGCCCCTCACCTATTGCTATAAAATCCACAGCTCCTGGTTCCTTTGCTCCTCTTGCCTGAGAACCTTCTCATTCCCTGGAGACTGTGACCTGCCTTTTCAAATGTCCATGTGTCATCATAAAGAATCAGCCACTAGTGAGCATCTGCATCCACAGTTTTACATCCTTATTTTTTATTTTTTTAAAAAGATAAGGCTGAGTGACTTTAATCTAATGATCCTGTAGATGATAACAGAACTCTCAATACAACCTCACCTCTTTCCTGACAAATGCATTACACAGGAAGGGAGAAGAATACCACTTTCCTCTCACAACTCAGGAAACAGCAAGTTAGCAGCTAAAACAGTGAGCAAAGATTTGACCACTGTCCCCAATAGACAGAGTTTGAATTTTCTCCTGCGTAATGTTCTTTGGTTCGAGAGTTAACTGAAGAGAATGCAACCGGAGACCATGTCTTGGTCATCACTGTCATACAAATAAGTTTTGGGTTGGCTTCTTTTATTATGATACAGTTTACAGCTTCTTATACTAATTTGATCTTTTGTCAAGGCCCTCAGATGCAACAGTAGTCACCCCTCCGCCTTGCTGGATCTCTGCTCTCCTTCCTTAAATAAATCCTTCTCTTTTACTCTTCCTTTCCGTGGTTGTCCATGGATTTTATTCTTCAAATTCGGGAGACAAGATCCCAGAAGTTTGGCCCTGAATTCCGGATTATACTTCCTCACCAAGAGCTGCAATGCACTGTGCAACAGTAGCAGGGAGAAACCCAGCAAGAGCTGGGTTTCGCTGAGTAGCTGCTAATACAATTTCGGCTGCAGAAATCTGCAGCTACCCCAAATTCACAGTTTGAACTGTGAATACCTGCAAACATTACAAACATGCTCTTTTGGCTCCTAGAATCTGTGGCACAGACTCCTTTCATCAGTGGGAGCAGAGAATCCAGCCTCATCTCAAAAACCCCGCATCAGGGGCTGGAGCGGTGGTGATGGCTCGGTGGTTATGGCACTTGCTTGGCATACGTGAGTGCATGAGTTCAAACCCCAGCACCACGTACACAACAAAGTCTCAGAGCAATGAAGGCCATATGAAAAACTAAATAAAAATTCTCTCTCTCTCTCTCACTCTCTCTCACTGTCCCTCTCTCTTTATAAAAACCAAAACCAAACCAAACCAAACGAAAAAAACCCCGCATCACTGGTGTTCTCAAAGTTTATGCCTAACTACAGCCTTGTCCTAGGAATCCAGCCTTATATAACTGCCTCCTTAGTATTTCCACTTGGATATGTCTTAGATGAATTAATACATGTAAAACCCAAGTTTAAATTCCTTTCCCACTTAGATACTCCCCTCAGTCAAGGTTCTCAAATTAGTAATGAAAAATATGATTTACCCAGTTATTTAGAGCATATTTTTTTTTTAAAGAGAGACGGACAGTGAGAGAGAGAAAGACAGAGAGAATCAATTTTTATTGAGTTTTTTCACATGGCTTTTGTTGCTCCAACGCTTAGTTGTGTACGTGGGCGCTGGGGTTTGAACCCGTGTACTTGCACATGCCAGGCAAGCGCTGTAACCACCGAGCCACCGCTCCAGCCCCTAGAGCATATTCTTTAACTTATTTCACAATTATGTTTCACTATCATACTCTAAACCTAAGCATCTGCAAATTTTTCTACCTAACATTGAGACAGATTAGGAGAGATAGTGAAATGGCTAGGTAGTCTAGACAAAGGGCCCCATCTAAGAGCTGGCCAGTAGAGAGCCATTGACAAGTCATACTCAGGGCCTTCAAATGCAAAAAGACCATGAGGCAGTTCCTTTGTCCCAAAGGTGGGAGAACTAGGGGAAAGGGGTGGAAACAGGTGGAAACTACAAAATATTTACCACTTGTTATACATAAACTTGAACCAATGATGTTGATGCATTTCTCAATGCCTGTTTTGCATAGATTTTAAACAATCACATTGGTGCTTAGTTTCAATGATTGTTTTACATAGGCTTCACCAATGTTGTAGATGCACTTCTCAATGCCTGCTCTGCATGAATGTTAATTATGCTCATACCCCCACATCAATATAGCCCCTGGACAAAATCCATTAGACGGTGCCCTGCATCCAGGTACCCCTCTGCCTTGTAGAGTCTGTTCTCCTGCCTTAACTAAATCCTACTTCTTTTACTCCTCCTTCCATGTTTGTCCATGGATTTTATTCCTCAAATTTGTGAGACAAGAACCCAGAAGATTGGCGCCTAATTCCCGGGGTGAGTTTCCACCACACCAATAGCTGCAACACCCAGCTTTTAGCTGGAGAGCTGCTAACACTATTTTGATCTCAGAAATCTGCAGCCAGGCCAAATTCCCAGTATTAGCTGGGAATAGCTGCAAACACTAGAAGTGGGCTATTTTGGCTTCTGGAATCTGCAGTTGGCCCAGGCTCCATTTGCCAACAGAAGCAGAGAATCCAGCCTCCTCTCAAAAACTCTGCATCAACATGACATACATATCTCAAATCTATTCATTGCCTACCAATACTTCACCTACTCTAGCATAATCCACCATTTTATGCATTCTGGTCTACCACAGTGTCTTTCTAATTTTTTCTCTTTTTCACACCCTTGAACAGTCATATTAACTATTCCATACAACAACTAAGATAACTCGCACATGTATTTATTTGTTCATGTTACTTGGCACAAAATTCTCCAGTAATTTTCATTACGCTTAAGATATAATCTAAAGTGCTGCTTTTGGCATGCACTGACTCATTCAGCTTCCTCCTGACTAGTTTGTCCTTGTTCAAGGCCTCTAGTCACAATGGACTCTTAGCTCAACCTATCACTACACCAACCAACTGTTCCACATGACACTCTTCCATTATATTTCATCTTCTTAGAATGTTCTTCTTCTATTCATCTATATTCTACTCAAGGTATTTAACCATTCTATGCACCATAGGCATTTCTTTCAGTAAAATATGTCATAATATATTATCCACAATGGCACAATTTTATCGCTATTTCTGTTTGCTTTATTTTTCTTCACAGTACAATTAATTAGCAAAAATTATATATTCATTTACCTTTTCATATTGTTCTTAATGCATGATCACATCATTATTTGTACAATTATATAAAACTATGGTAATTGTTAAAAAATACTATGTATCTAAAATTTGCAATACTCAGCTAGTTTTCCTAACTTGTATCAGGTGTCATAGAAAAATCACATTTATAACATGGAATGTAATAAAGAAAAGAAGCTATATAAACAGTATCTCTAATCGTATAAAACATCTATATTTTTCCACTCAAGACTATATTATTTATATCGTGCAACACTAATTCTTGGATAACCTCTAGCTGTTAACCCCTCTTTCCTGAGAACATATTTATATTTAAGAGTTTACAATAATCTGTTTCTAATAAAAAATTACTTATTTTCATCACAACTCTCAATCTATTTTCTTTTCCAATATTTTTTTCATACTCACTGTATTCAAAATTATAAAACCCACTTCAAACTCTTGAACACTTTGTTAAATACAAATTGCCTTTAATTATAAGACCTACCATTATTTTACATAACACTAAGAAAAAATGCAGAGGAACAAATGATGAACCATCAACTGAAAAAGCATATTGATTCAGGTTTGTATATAGTGGAAAAGTATGCTTTGAACTACCTGAGACATGATGGTCAATCCCCTAGTGACTATTTTATGTGAAGGATGGAAACCTTGAACAAAGAATGACACATTATTTAAAAAAATGAACTGGATAAGCAGATACTATTCACTTAAACATTTCATTTTCTGTTTTGTAAATTAGACCAGGTTTATCTGATGCCTTATGGTCTCATTTGACTCCCTTCTCAAAGTTAGAAGTTCAGCACTAGGAACTGTCAGATTTTATGGAAGCAAGTCAGTTTTGTACAGAACCAACTGAAAGCAAGACTGTGAAAGAAATAAAAATGGAGATAAAACACCCATCATGGCCCCTTATTTAATAAATGAGTTGAGAGAAAGGAAGCCTAACCAAGTAACCCTTTGAAAACACATATGGAAGATAAGGCACAAACAACAGTACAGGCAGATAAAAATGTGAGACACATATTTGAGGTTTTTCTTGTATTCCAGTTTTGGTTTATAACATAGTGTGTTTCAGCTACAGTGGGGGCTGAATGAAGACATAGTTCTTTAGAAGCTGTCACCCTTGGTAAGAGTGAAAAGAAGTTGGCTGTGGGAAAGGAACATAAAATTCAAAAAGGAATGTGTCAGATACGGAGTTACACTGTGGTAGGAGCAGGAACAAGAAGACATGTTCCCAAGACCCAAGTTCACAGTGCCTGAGACAGACATCAACCAAGCCTATATAGAACTTCCTGAACCAACATGCCTACCCTAGCTAACAAGCAGGAAGCAATAAGTAACAAGAAGATATTCTGGGGATATTTACATAAATACCTAAAAAGGAGACAATTACAGAGGGTGGAGAAGTAATCAGAAAACATTCTCTGACTAAGACACCTCCATCCCAAGCACAATATTACATGAGAATATATGAACCCTGTGTGGAACTAAGGTAACCATAATAACCATGAGGCTAATGCTGAGTAATTCCAGCAAGATTATCTCAGCTACCACAGAACATACAAGATGTGCTCATGTCCAGGACTAAGAACTTCCAGTCTCTAGCACTGAACATATGACAATGGCACTGGATAAGGAATTGTAAAAGAGAAACACGGTGACAAGACATAAAACAATCAATAGATCCCAGATTTTGATAGAACACATACATCAAAACTGTTGGGCAGGGAGGAACCCCTCCAGAGCCAACCTGAGCAGCCTCTGAGCAGATCCAGGCTTCAGGTTCGGGGCTCTCAGGCACACGCTGGGCAACTATGCTCATGAACCATACCCCCACCCCCACATCCCCCCTGCCCCTAATCCCCAACCCCAGCCGAAAAAATTGCATGTGTGTAGCTGCTCAGATGCAGCCCATAACCACCAGGTCCATATATATTGGGGCCATATCTCCACACCTGTTGTCAAGGATCTCAGGTTCAATCGCCTCATGCAGGACGCCAGCTGCAAGATCATCACTAGAACCCAGGACCCAGAAAACACTTCCACTGCTGCTCTTCTATAATCAAGAGGACTTGTTTCTGTATTGATACCCTGGAAAGTAGCATTTCCACTAAACTTGGGAACAAGACAAGGCTGCCAACTCTCATCACTTTTATGCAATATAGTCCTCAAAACCATAACTGGAGCAACCAGACAAAAGGAAATCAAAGGGATAAGAATAGAAAAAAGGGGAAGTCAAACTATGCTTTTTGTTGATGACATGATCCTATATCTGGAAGATCCAAAAACCTCTACCAGAAAACTGAGCTCACAAACAGATTTAGCAAAGTAGCAGGCTACAAGAACAACACCCATTAATCAATGTTTCCTATACAATAACAATAACCGAGCAGAAGAAGAAATCAGGGAATTGATCCTGTTCACAATATTCTAAAAAAAAAAAAAACTTGGGAATTAATCTTAGAAGGAAAGTAAAAGACATCTGCAATGAAAATTATCAGAAACTGAAGAACATTTGAGACGATGGAAAGATGTTCCATTCTTGGTTGGGCAGAATTAATATAATTAAAATGACTATTCTCCTAAAAGCTCTACACAGATTCAATGTAATTCCCATTAACATACCAATCTATTTCTTTACAGATACAGAAAAAATCAAATTCATTTGGAGCAACCATAGACCTAGAGTAGCCAAAATATTACTAAGCAAGAAATATGAAAGAGGTGGTTTCACAATACCAGATCTAAAATTATACTATACAGCTGTAGTATTAAAACCAGTGTGGTATGGTATCAAAATAGGAATGCAGATCAATGGAATAGAAAACTCCATGATATACCCCAATTATTTAAGCATCTGATATTTCATGAAGGGGGTCAAAATTTAACATGGTGGAGAGACAGCCTATTCAACAAATGGTGCTGGAAAAACTGGGCAGCCATGTGTAGGAAGTTGAAATTAGATCCTTATCTTTCACCTTGCACAAAAATCAAAATGAAATGGATCAATGAACTAGGAATTAAATCAGCTACCATGCAACTGCTAGAAGAAAAATTAGGACCAACACTCTAACATGGGATTTGGCAACGACTTCCTCAACAATACTCCCAAAGTAAAAGAATAAAATTCAAGAATTAATGACTGGGATGCCATTAAATTAAAAAGCTTTAGCTGCTCAACAATTGGTCAAAACTGTCAACAGAGAACTCACAGAATGGGAGATAATCATGGCCTGTGAATCCTCCGACAAAGGACTAATATCCAAAATTTACAAAGAACTCAAAAAATTGAACATCAAAAATACAAACAATCCAATCAATAAGGGTCAGAGAGATAAACAGAAACTTCTGAACAATGGTATATCATATTAAGCACTTGAGAAAGTGTTCAACATCACTAATAATTAGAGAAATGCAAATCAAGGACACATTAAAAATTCATCTCACTCCTGTCAGACTGGTAAAGATGAAGATTACAAACAGGAACAAACATTGGATGGGTTGTTGAGAAATATGAATACTATCATACTGCTAGTGGAACTGCAGACTGGTACAGCCACCCTGGAAAGCAGTGGGGAGACTCCTCAAAACATTAGGATTAGATCTACCATATGAAGCAGTTATCCCTCCTCTGGGTATTTTCCCAGAGTTAGAATCAGCATATTATAGGGACACAGTAAAATCTATGTTCATAATACCTCAATTTATAATAGCTAAAATATGGAATCAACCCTGATGCCCATCACTGGATGAATGGATCCAAATCTCTGGTATATATATATATATATATATATATATATATATATATATATATATAATACTTAAGCAATCATTTAACTCTGGAAAACTAATAATCTTATACAAATATTTGTGTGTGTATGTGTGCACATAAATATATATACATGTACACACACATAAATACATTTATATCTGTTATAGTGGCATAATATACAAGAATCAAGAGATGGTTTCATGTGATGTGGGGGTAACTAGGATCAAATGAATATCATATTATTACTTTTTATGCATTTATGATATGCTAGAACTCATCTTATTCTTAATAAAAATACAAAAAATAAAAACCAATTGATATTTTTAAATAAACTTTTTTTTAAAAACTCAACAAAATAAAAAAACAAAACTATTGGGCATGGAATTGAAATGGAAAACTTTTGCTCTACATAATTTTTAGGTTATTTCTGTTTTAATCAGCTTTTTCACTGCTGTGACTAAAAGACCTGATGAAAAAAGTTTTAAGAGGGAAAGTTTACTTTGATGGCTCACAGTTTCAGAGTTCTTAATCCATAGAAGGCCAGCTCCATTCATCCTTCAGGGCTCCACATGAGGCTGAACTTCATGGGGGAAGGCATGACTCTAGGGGTCAGAGATTCTATGCTGGATACAAAACACATACTCCAAAGGCATACCCCAAAGGACCCACCTCCTCCAAACCCTATCTGCTATAGTTACCAGATTAACTCACTGATTGTGTTAATGCTATTTTTTTTATACTTTCTTTTTTTTTTATTAAGAGTATATAGAGATACAAATGAGAGGGAAACATTATCAAACCATCAATAACCAATGTATATATACATAGTTATCCAGGGGTAATGCAAAAACATGGATGACCACCTTGGGTTTCACCTGTTGCAGTTTCCCCCAGAAGAACTCTCGCATAAAATGGATATCTCGTGGAGGAATAACATCTGCTTCTGAGATGGTTCCCCTATATTCCCACTCTCCAGTGTCCTAGGAGATCTTCAGCACCCTCCCCCATCCCCTCCCCCTCCCTACGCCTCCAAGTATACTAGGGAGCCATCCCCCTATTATGCTGACAATCATACAATTTGAGGTTATTATTAGTTTAGCCATTTAACCTACTGCTTCCCCATGTATTCTAGCTTTCACATATGAGAGAAACCATTCGACCCTTGAGTCTCTGAGATTGGGATACTTCACTTAGCATAATTCCTTCTATCTAAGTCCATTTGATATCAAAAGCCATAATATCGTGTTCTCTAATGGCCGAGTAGTATTCCATTGTATATATGTACCATAGTTTTTGTATCCACTTGTCAAGTGAGGGGCATCTGGGTAGGTTCCAAAGTCTAGTTTTAGTAAATTGAGCTGCTATAAACATTGAGGAAGCCACATCACTATAATACGCTGATTCTAATTCTTTTGGGAAAATACCCAGGAGTGGGATAGTTGGGTCCTAAGGTGGTTCCATCCTTAATTTTTTGAGGATTCTCCACACTGCTTTCTATAGTGGCTGTACCAGTTTGCAGTCCCACCAGCAGTGTAACAGTGTTCCTCTTTTCCCA
>PVKS010010647.1:0-14701 GCA_004027875.1 Aplodontia rufa
GCGTGCTCCGTGTAGGTGACGGCGTCGCGGATCACGTTCTCCAGGAAGACCTTGAGCACCCCGCGGGTCTCCTCGTAGATGAGCCCCGAGATGCGCTTGACGCCGCCGCGGCGGGCCAGGCGGCGGATGGCGGGCTTGGTGATGCCCTGGATGTTGTCGCGCAGCACCTTGCGGTGGCGCTTGGCGCCGCCCTTGCCCAGGCCTTTGCCTCCCTTGCCGCGACCAGACATGGTTAAAGTTCCTAAGCTCTGAGTGCAAAGCGGAGGCGCTGCAAGCAGTGAACCACCCAGCTGAACTATGGCTAATTATAAGCAGCAGTCGGACCTCGTTGAGAACTGTAGGTGGGAAGAGACAAAGAGGTGCGCCTGCACCTTTGCTCCGCCCCTTTATGGGCAGTGACTCAAGGACAGCGGGAACGCAGAAAGTACTTTCATTTTTGAGTCTTTTTACCTCCTGTTCATTACACTGTTTGAATATGAAGCTATACTTTGCCTAACAATTTTCATAAGGACTCATGTTTTAATAACAAAGCCCTTCAACTAGTTAAAAAAATATGCCACTGTTATATTATTTACGATAAAAGGTCTTTGAAGGCAAACAAGTTAAATGTCATACTGATCTTTCTGTTCTTGAAAGGCAAAAGCTGAAATCCCGTGTGAAAGATGTCCCCCCTGAATTTGTTTAAAAGCAACATTTTTTATAAGGACGGGAACTGAGCCCAAGACAATTCTATAAAAATAAATCCTTTCAAATTAACAGTCTTTTCTCAGTCCAATACAACACCATCCCTCAAACTCTTGTGCCTCGCCACATTTTCTGTTATTTGCCCAGTTCAGTATACAGGTAATTGACTGCTTCTTTGGATCATCCTCACATTGTGTGTGATGTGTCACAAGTTTCTATGTCTTTCTGCTGTTAATCATGTAAATTTACAATGCTGGTCCAGGTACGATCCCAAGAGGATGAAGGTGGAGTCTTGCCACCCTTACACATCATACTATGTCATGCTTTATGTGTGACCTTGTAATTCTGTCTTCCCGTCCATTTGTAAAATGGTCAATGGTAACACTTCTGTGACTTTTGTGAGAATTTGGATTTGCAATCATAAGCAAAACGTTGGAACATACTGTTACAAAGAACTTGCTACATAAATAGGATTAATTTTAGCACTTTTTACTTTTAAAATATGCCTGGAATTGGGATATTGCCCTGAGCTCTCAATATCAGAATCCTGTTATCACTACAATATCACTAGCAACAAACATGTACGTATTAGTTGATGCATAGGGAAAATTACCAGAAATTACTCATGTGAGCCAGACTGCAAAGCCCCTACTCACTGTTTTGAAATCTACTCACTTGGGCCATTATTGGAATCTTTTGACTCCTGGTCCTCATCAGAAAAATCACATTCTAACAAAACTTCTGTTATAACCAGAAAACTAGAACCTTGGCTCCATCACCAGTCATTCTATGTCTACCCCTGGCTGAATGGGGCCCTTCTCTGCAGGTTTCTCCTGAGTAAACCTGTATTACTCTTGAGCTGCTGCTCTCCTGTCTCTTTTTTCCCTTCCTTCACCTCTTTCCTTACATTAATGAGGATTTTGTAATCAAAGTATGTAATAAAATACAGGTACTGATAAATTTTTTTTAAAAAATTATTGTCCAAAAATATGTTTTTGGTTTCTTTGTCTAGGTGTAGTAACAATCTCATCTTTCAAATCCCTCAGGTTTCCCACAGCCAAGTCAGGAATGTAGTTCAAATCTCCAAGTCTCCAGGCTACTCTGTTGTGTTAAATGTCCCTGAAACACTCAATAATCAGTTACACACTTCAACTGAAGTGTCTACTGCCAAATAATCATCTAACCAATACAAAATGCTTCTCTGAGCATTTTGGTCCTTTCAGAAAAGGCTCCCTAGTCAAAACTTATTCCAGACACCAATGGTATTAGCTGTGAACCTCAGCGTGCAGTGTAACATCACTCTGGTTGCAGGGGAAGAAAATTCCCATTTAGCTGAGGACCTTGAAACAACCAACACTGAATTGTATTATCTGTACAGTTGTAGGGGGACGACTCCATGTGTTACCCATTAAGGACTAGCTGAGCCCGATAAGTTGGCATAAAACAAACTATTAGGACAAAAGCATATTTATTTATTTCAGGCACGTTTTATGGGACAGATTAGCCTTCATTTAAAACAAATATCCTTATTCAATTGAAGAGAGGTAACTGTGGCTGAACATGGGAGAAAGCTAATAGAATACAAGGTTTATTCTTACCATCTGTTTGTATATAATCATCTCAGCTGATTCCCTACAGAATATTTCTTTCCTCCTGGTACAGGGACAGCATCAGCATCTTTCACATGGAAATGTTTTTGGTTTTGGCAAAAGGGAAGATTAGAATGCCTTTCTTCATCAACTACTTTTGAAGTACTTTGACCTCTAAATAATCCTTATGCGAAAGCGGCAGATTTAGGAGTGGCATTTCTGCTAAAACTAAACACCCACTGTGCTCTCCAGCCCACCTTGATCACTTCCCTAATTCATGCTTAATGCAGTATTAAAATGGTGACACTGCTCTTTAGGTAGAATGTTCAGTAAGTTATTTTCATAAAATATGAACAGCTACTTTCCGTGACACAATTGGTGGCTCTGAAAAGAGCCTTTGGGTTGATTACTAAGTAAGCTGAACCAGACTTCACTTAAGCCCTCTCTCCTCGGATGCGGCGCGCTAGCTGGATGTCCTTGGGCATGATGGTCACGCGTTTGGCGTGGATGGCGCACAGGTTGGTGTCCTCAAACAGCCCCACCAGGTACGCCTCGCTCGCCTCCTGAAGCGCCATCACCGCCGAGCTCTGGAAGCGCAGGTCGGTCTTGAAGTCCTGCGCGATTTCGCGCACCAGGCGCTGGAACGGAAGCTTCCGGATCAGCAGCTCGGTCGATTTCTGGTAGCGGCGGATCTCGCGTAGCGCCACGGTGCCGGGCCGGTAGCGGTGAGGCTTCTTGACTCCGCCAGTGGCCGGAGCGCTCTTGCGGGCAGCTTTGGTGGCCAGCTGCTTGCGAGGCGCCTTACCGCCGGTGGACTTACGCGCAGTCTGCTTCGTGCGAGCCATAACGGAAGGGCAGAGAAGACCTTCGGGGACCTCTGCTAATATTAAAGGCCAACCAACTTTTATAGAGTCAGACTGCCGGCTATTGGACCCAAAAACATTCAAAACTACCCGCGCTTTTCTCGGATTGGTTCATCTCCTTGCTGAGGTCCCCGGATTAAGAGCAGCCTACAGGTTGGTGCACAAATACAACGCCCTGCTCTCCACTGTAGCTAATTTTACATGCTTTTATTTTTTTTTTTGTTGTGTGGATTGTGGACTACTGTCTTGTACAGCAATCTTCTGAACTCTTAAAATTTAAAATAAGATGACCACACAAAGCAACGCGGAAACACCCAGTAGATTCTGGTTAAAAATAAAAACTGGGGCTGGAGCGGTGGCTCCGCTTTTGGAACACTTGGTTAGCATGTGCGTGGACCTTAGTTCAAATCCCAGTAACACATACAGAACTAAATGTTGGAGAAACAAAGGCAAGATGAAAAAATAAGTTTTGGGAGAGAGATTCTTAATCTCCCCCCCCCACCCCCATGAAGTCATTAGGGAACCTTACATATAGGTTTCAGTTTAAACGAAAAGATTTCCTGGGCATGGCACAAGTATCGTTGGTAATTGGGAAAAGTGTTCGATTTTGGAGGATAATTGATTAATCGAGGTTTATGATGGCTTCCGGGTTTGTTTTTTTTTTTTTTTCAGTGGTTTTGCACTAGTGAGGATCGACTCCAGGACCTTGAGCATGCTAGGCAAGCCCTCTACGACTGAGTTACGATACCAAGCCTGTTTTCGTACTAGATTGAAGATGACTGCCTTACAGAGCAACATTCCAGTCCCATTTTAAGGTGTTGCAGTACTTCTGAATGGCTGTTTAATATAGTTGTTTAGGTGGACATTCAACGTGATTATCACACAAGCTTCCTTGCCCCCACATATGACCTCTTTATCTACATTTTTTACTTCCCACACTAGTACTTTAACTTAGTAAAGTTCTGTGGGGTAAGTGTTAAAATAACCTATTGTTAAAAATTGATGAGGACAGCATGACAGCTCATTCAATAGATATAGTGGGTGGCTCTTAAAAGAGCCTTTGTTTTTCGGTTAGTCTCTCTGGCCCCTAACGAAACACTTTATTTGCCCTTGGCCTTGTGGTGGCTCTCGGTCTTCTTGGGCAGCAACACGGCCTGGATGTTGGGCAGGACACCGCCCTGCGCGATCGTCACCCTGCCCAGCAGCTTGTTGAGCTCCTCGTCGTTGCGGATGGCCAGCTGCAGGTGGCGCGGGATGATGCGCGTCTTCTTGTTGTCGCGGGCCGCGTTGCCCGCCAGCTCCAGGATCTCGGCGGTCAGGTACTCCAGCACGGCCGCCAAATACACTGGCGCACCGGCCCCGACCCGCTCGGAGTAATTGCCCTTGCGCAGCAGCCGATGCACACGGCCAACCGGGAACTGGAGACCGGCGCGGGAGGATCGCGTCTTGGCCTTGGCGCGTGCCTTACCACCCTGCTTGCCGCGTCCAGACATGATCACTTGCTAAGAGTAAAAAAACCTCCACAAGAAAATGCAGGTGAAATGCCATAAAGGACGGGAAATGAGACATATTTATACTGACTGGTGGTAGACTGTGTGGAGTTCTCCGATTGGTTAAAGTGAAGTGCCCAATGGGGAATCGGATTTTGAATCCTTCATTTGCATACACCTCTTCCATCTAGTGTGAGGCTTGTGTTTTATCCAATCACCAACTGTACTTGATGAGCCTTACTTCAAAATCCATAATAATTGGATCAATTCGATTTTCTTAAAACCTACAGCAGGCTGCAGTGTTCCCAGTCAGTGTGTATTTGGGGCCGCTAGTACTTTTCCGGGATTGCTAGGAGTTTTTCAAGGGAATGTGTTCAGAATCATTTCCAGCCCGCCAGAAAGTGTCGCACTGAAGCCGCACAATGGTAAAGAGGGAGAAAGGGAACAAATGATTCTTTATCATAGCCCAACTCCTCTTTTGCTACATGAACAATGAAAACAAGACAAGGACTACGTGCTAGAATCTGGAGAATATAGGTCTTAAAAAGTAATTTCCCTTGCCCAGGGTAACACTGATTTAGAGTCCAAGGACTTCCGCTTCCCTACTGAAAAATCTTTGCGCACGTCTTCACCAGTCCCAACCGTCCTGCCTTTGATTTTCTCACTTGGCTACAAAACAGAATTCTGCTATTTCAGAAAACTTCCCATTATTCTCCACTCTACCCTTCTGTTTATAGAGCTGAAAATTGAGAGGGGACGTTTTCCCACCACTCAGTCTATTAAATAAATCCTGGGCAGGTTAACTAAAAGAAGTATCAGAGAAAGCTGATACTCAGTAACCCAGTGAGCTCTGAAAACTGGCATACACATCATAGAAGGCAGGGGAGGTGGATGTAGTTAAGCAGGGGAATCATGGTTTTGAGGAAAGTTTTATGCGCCCTCAAGTTAACTACGTCTGGCTGACTTGATATAGGTACTCTTCCCAGGGTGATGAGATTCCCGCTAATTGATGAGATTCCTGGAAGGAAATTGTCACGTGCACCCGACGTGTTTGCAATAACTACAAACAATTATTGTCTTTTTAATGCTCATTTACTGACACCACACAACACACATCTTCATCCTAACCCTACCCTAAGGCTGCTTTGAGGAGAGCAGTCTCACCACTTGAAGTCTTCTTCCTTCCTGTGGGTGCCAGGCTCAGATTCTCCAGGGCTTGTCTAGTGCTAGGTCCTTGTCCCAGTCTCTGGATGGCTGGGAAGTGTCCACTGCTGTCCAGAAAAATGTCTCCTGTCTTTTTCTCGTGCTTGCTTCTTTTATACTGTGTCCCTTCTTATGTTTGTGATGCAGTCTCTCACTGGACATTTACTCTCCCAGCTTAGGGCTAGGCTATGTTCCCTCACCCTTGCTGGGTTTTTTTTTTTGTTTTGTTTTGTTTTGTTTGTTTTTTCATTATCTTACAAGACAGTTTGCATCTCAATGGGTTAGGCAATGCTATCACCTAGGGCCTTTAGCCTTACAGTGGGTTGGGGGAAGCTGCCTGACCCAGCATTTATACATCACATGGGGTTTGGCACACACTTCACCTCTTTTTAAATTCTTTTATTATGTTTCTAACATTTCACACTTAAAGTCGATTTTAATTCTTATATTATGCTCCTAACAGGAATTCGTGACAAATCCCCTTTAGGCAGATAAAGTGAGTTATAAAACACATATCCTGCATTATGCCCTCAGTTGGCCATAATCAGCTTGCCTAAGTGGCATGTCTTAGATGACATTTCCTGAATCATTTCCATTGAACTCATTGAAGCACATAAGTACAAGGAATCTCTGGGCTGTTTCAGGAAATGAGGAAATGAAAACTGCAGAGTACAGAAATACACGAAGAAATATATATTATGAAATGCTATCTTAACGTGACTATAGAGTCATTACCTGTATTAAGTTCTCATGTTGCAGAATATAAAAATTAAGAAAGATTGCCTGGAGTTATCGCGCTGTTTTCCATTTTATGGTATGTGAGATAGAAACAGACGGCACCCAGTGGGAGTTGGATAATTACTTAAGGACTTTGTGAAGGCTCAGATCCAAAGATCTACTTATACTTAAAGAAGAATGGTAGGAACAAGAGCCTGGATGTGAGAAAATTGATCTGCAGGCTGGGGACACTATAACTCAGTGGCTGATGCTTTGCTAGTGTTGAGAGATCCTGGATTCCATTCCTAGAACCAAAAAAATAAAAAACCCCACAGCTTGGTGGCATAAACATGTAATCCCAGGGAGGCTGAGGCAGGAGGGTAGCAAGTTCACAACCAGTCTGGGTAATTTAGAAAGATCCTATCTCAAAATATAAAATATTAAAGGATAAAATATTAAGGGCTGGTGGTATGGTTCAATGGTAGAGTGCTATTCAGTCTGAAGACAGAAAGATAGATTAATTTTGATGTGCTCGGAAGCCTGATTTGTCAGTGAACCATGGTTTGATTCAAGGAAGCTGTCAGGAAAGTAAGATGCTCATTTTCTGTTACCAGTGTCTCTTCTCTCAAATCTTCTGATTCCTATGACTTTTAATTATAGTCAAAGTTCTTTTTTTTTTAAATAATTATCTTCACCATCAACACCAGCAATAAACAGCAATATTCACAGGTTCATTGTCTTTGGAAAAAATCAAGACCCACATAGAGATGTTAAAAGATGTCTCTTACGTAGTCCTAAAAGGTTGAAAGACTTTTCAGAAGGGAGGACTTGAATATATGATGATTAAATAGTCAGTGTATATTCTGTGTCCAGTGAAGGGTTTTGAGCAACTATAAGAGCACAAGGAGCATACTAACCACTGTAAATTTGAAAAATCAAGAGAGTGCATGAAGGATATTTGTATCCACCATTCATTCAACACACATTTGCAAGTACCTGTTGCCAGTGACCTTTCTAGGCACTGAATCATGGTGAACAAAGCTGACAACACCCTATGCCCTTAGGGTGCTATTTTTCTTGTTCAGAAGCCTCACAATAAGGTAAATACAGAGGGAAAATAATATATGTACAATTTTTTAAACCCACTCATCCAGTGAGGGGCATCTGGGTTGGTTCCATAGTCTAGCTATAGTAAATTGAGCCACTATAAACATTGATGAAGCTATACCTCTATAATATGCCAATACTAACTCTTTTGGGAAAATACCTAGGAGTGGGATAGCGGGGTCATAAGGTGGTTCCATCCTTAATTTTTTGAGGATTCTCCACACTGCTTTCCAGAGTGCTGTAACAGTGTGCAGTCCCACCAGCAGTGTAACAGTGTTCCTCTTTTCCCACAGCCCCTCCAGCATCTATCATTGTTCATATTCTTCATTTTTGCCACTCTGACATGAATGAGGTGGAATGTCAATGAAGTTTTGATTTGCATTTCTCTTATGGCTAATGATGTAGAGCATTTTCTCATATTTATGGACTTTTAGGATGTCCTCCCTTGAGAAGTTTCTTTTTAGTTCTGTAGCCCATTTATTGATTGTATTATTTGTGATATTGATGTTTAGTTTTTTTAGTTCTTTGTATATTCTAGATATTAGCCCTCTGTATCAAGATTTTCTGCCATTCTGTAGATAAATCTTTAACTGTGCAAAAGCTTTTTGGTTTAATTGTGTCCCATTCATTTATTCTTAACTTAACTGCTTGCACCATGGGAGTCTTGTTAAGGAAGGCTGTGCCAACCCCTATGTCATGTAGTGTTGTTCCTACTTCTTTTTCAAGCAATTATAAAGTTGCTGGTTTAATATCCAGATCTTTGAAACATTTTGATTTAATTTTTGTGCAGGGTGAAAGGTAAGAATCCAATTTCAGTTGTCTACACATGGTTGTCCAATTTGTCCAACACCATTTGTTGAACAGGCTATCTTTCTTCCACACTATGCTTTTGCCCCTTTCATCAAATATCAGATAGTTAAAGGTATGTGGGTTCGTCTCTGAATCCTCTATTCTATTCCATTGGTCTTCAGTTCTGTTTTGATACCAATAGCATACTGTTTTTGTTACTATAGCCCTATAATATAATTTCAGGTCAGGAATTGAGATACCACCTGCTTCCTCCTTCTTGCTGAGTAATGTTTTCATGTTATTATCTTAAAGGGGAGGAAAAGGTTTTCCTCTCCTCACCCTTGGTTCTTGATTGGGCCCTATAATAATAGATAAAGATAAAAGTGTATCAATTTATTTGATGTTTTTGTAGATGACATGAGGAAATGAAGGCCCAAAGAAGCACTTTGAGCTGGACATGCCCAGTTGGACAGAGTAGTAAATCATGAAAACATGACAAGACAAAGGAACTTTGACTAGGGCAGACATGACGAGGAATTGAGGGTTAACTTAGCAAGGCTTGTGCAGATTTTTTTCAACTCTGACTCCTTGATTCTTTCAGAAGATAGGAATATCTTCATTTTTCCAGTTACAGTGAGGAAACTTTACACATGGTAGTTTAATCTGAGATCACTGTTATCTTTTTGCATGTGCTATTTTCAAATGTCTTTAACTCAAAAGAATTTGCCAGATTGACATAGTTTGATGTTTCCTACACTCCTTCAGTCCATAAAGGACTGCTAAGAGACAACCCAGATGGCATAAGCCACCAGCCACTCAGCAAATGTCAGTAATGTGGAAGTATAATAAAGGAAGCAGCTAATCTAGCTCAACGAAAGGAAATAGGACCACAGGACTCTAGAGGTGGTCATATTTGGAAATTAGCTTGAAAATGGTAGCTGGAATGCTAGTCTCCCATGTCATCACATAGAAACAATAAACAAAAATTATTTCAAAAAGCACAAAAACTTCTGGTCTGAATTAAAACAGAGTAGACTACATTTCTCTCCATTCCTTATGTTAAGTAGTTAATTATCCTTAGCTGGGTGTGGTGGTGCACACCTATGATCTCAGGTAGTTGGGAGGCTGAGACAGGAGGATCACATGTTCTGGGCCAGCCTAAACAATACAGGAAAGACTTGTCTCAAGATAAAAAAATAAGGCTGGGAATGTATTCAGCAGAAGAGCATGGCCTAGCTGTAGGAGGCCCTAGGTTTGATACCCAGTATCCCCCACACCTCTCCTAAAAAAAATAAATTCCTAGCATTATATATAAAATAAATACAACAAGATTTTGAAAGGTGGGTTGCTATTGTGTTCATCCTGCTTCTATAACTGTGACAGAATACCTGAAAGAAAATGTGCTTAAAGAAGGAAAGATTTATTGTGGTGCACAATTTCAGAGATTTCAATCAATTTCAGAGATTTCAATCACAGTCACTTGATGCCATTACTGTGGGCTTGTGGTGAGGCAGAAGACCATGGCAGGGAGGTTGCAGTGGAGTAAGATTGCTCACCTCGTGGCATCCAAAAGCAAACAGAAAAAGTAGCCTGGGATTGAGGCGTACCCTTCCGGGGGTGACCCCAGTGACATGTCCTCCTCCTAGGCACACTGCCTACAGCTTCCACCACCTCCCAACAATTCATTCAACTGTGAACTCATCAATGGGTCAGTCCATTGATGAGATCAGAGCTGTCATGATTCAATCACTTCCCCAAAGCCCCACATCTAAACATAGCAACACTGAGGACCACCCCTGCAACAAATGAGCCCTTGGAGAACATTCCAGATCAAAACTGTAGTAGTTTGAACCTTGAGATCTGAGGAATAGCACAGTACTGTGCTCCCTGAGTTTTCTTTTTAACCTCATATATCCTAGACTATACCAAAAGACCTAACCTCATGTCATCTGAGTTCAAGGAAAAAGAAAGTGGTGTTGGAAAAGTACAGATTCATGAAGCTTAGCAACTCTCAAAGAAAATAAACCTACAGAAACTTGTCCTAAGACTTGTCATAATCAAACTTCTGGATAGTAAAGACAAAGCAAATAGCACATCTCAGACAAGCGCTCCTACCACTGAGCAACATTCCCAGGCCCTAAAGAAAATATAAAGCAGCAAGAGAGAAAAAAAAAAAAGCTAACCTGTAGTGCATGAAAATCAACTCAAACTGATTTCAACAGATTTCTTATCAGAAATCATGTGCTAAAAGGAAGTGGCACAAAATTTTTAAAGGACTAAAAGAAAAAAACAAAACTAGAACCATCAACTGTGAATTCTATATCCTTTAGAAATCAATGGTTGAAATAAAGACATTCTTACCTGCTTGTGGTGGTGTTCACCTGTACTCCCAGCAACTCTGGAGGCTGAGACAGGAAGATGGAAAATTTGAGGTCAGCCTGGACAACCTTAGACCCTTCTCAAAATAAAAAATAAAAAGGATGGTAGATGTAACTTAGTAGTAAAGCACCACTGTGTTCAATCCCTAGTACCAAAAGAAAAAAGAAAAGAAATAAAATTATTAGAAAAATGATAAAAGGTTTTCCCCATCATGTCTATCTACAGAAGCATGACTGCAGTAAGTTCTTGAAAACAAAAGCAAATTATAAAGCAATCTGAGTACTTTATAGGAAGAAAGAAAAACAGAAAATACAAAATATATATAAAAAATAATTTTGTTGTATAGTCCATGCAATTAATCTTGGATAATTTAGTCTTCAAAATTATGCTTAGAGCAAAACTGATAACATTATCTGATGTTATTATTAACGTATGTAAAGCAAATCCTTAAGATAGTTATACACTAAGATAGTCATCAACAGGGGTGGTACTATAAATAAATTAAAGTTGAATTTTTTAAAGAAAATGTTTAATCCATAGGAAAGCAGAACTAGAAAATAAAGAAATGAATAGCAGAAATAAAATTTAGAAAACAAAACAAAAAACAAAACACAAGCCCAGTAAACAACCTCAGGGGTGGGGAAATTACTTTTCCCTATATTCTCTGTAGTTCTTAGGTGAGAACCCTATAACAAAAGGTAGCTTGACAAGAGAAAAATCTATACATTCATTTAATACAAGTTTTATTTGACAGGATTACCTTCACAGAGCAACAAAGACCCAAAGAAGCCGATGAAATAAAAAATATATGCACTGAATTGGACAGAGTTAAAAATTGTAAAATCCTGACAAGACAAAGGAATAAGAACCTTGAATCTCTAGAAGTAGCAAATTTAGGAAGACGAATATATGGGAAAATAAAAGCCCATAATGGCTGGTGAGTAAAATGTATTTATTATTCAGATTCCACTGGTCCCTTCTCTGGGCTGATACCAGTCCAAAGTCTTCCCAGCAAAATAAATCCCTGTTGGACATTGTAAACAGCTGTGCAGCAAGACAACATGAAGATGGGTATTGAAACACTTTGACTATCACTGGATCTATAAATCCCACTTCTAAAATCTCCCCTAGAGCAATCACGTAAGTGTATGGCAAGAATCAAAACATGTTCATGGTAACATGATTTACAAATTTTACAAAAACTAGTGAAAAAAGGAAGTTACCTGCTTCCCAATAATGAAATGCAATCATGAAAATAATCATTAGAATCTCTTCATACTTTAAAACTATAATCTCTCTGATGTAATATCTATATATCTGTGTATAGACTTGTACAAGGTAAAATTTCTGAAAGATTGGTCACCAAAATGTCCTAGATAATGAAATTAGAATTGACTTTTATATCATAGGGGAGAAAGTATTTCATTATTCCTCACCTATCACTAGGTTCCTGACTGAGGCACTTAGGATAACAGAGAAACAGGAGAAACACACAGGTTCGTTTAATGTAAGCAGATGTGACAAGGGAGAAATGAAGATCTAAGGAAGCAGGGGGAACTGTGTAGTTTCAAGGGAATTTGGTAGAGTGGGTAGTCCTGAGGTATGCCTGCCCAAAGGGGCTCCACCTAATGGTTCACAAGGTGGGAACTTAGCAAGGCCCCTTTGATCAGATATTCTTTTAGGTCCCTGTGTCTTCAGAGACAAGGATGTTGCTTTATTCCAGATATAAGAGTACCTGTCACAAGACGTCTGAAGACCTTCTTCAGGAGGTCAGAGAATTCCTCACTAGGTTTGGTGGACTTTCTACTTCTGCTCTTCTCTCAAATGTCAAGGTGCAGTATTTGGGGGTAACATGTCCTGAAACCCATCCATATATTAATTTGAAATTATTTGTATTGGTTATTGTTATCATTTTTTAATTATGGGCAGATATTTTTCTAGGACGTTATAGACACAACATATGTGTGTTTTGTAGTAGAAATTCAAAAGAAAATTGCTTCAGATGTTGCTAGTATGCTGAAGACCATTGCGAAGTCTGTGTCCTTCCACTTACCATGAACTATTCTCTATCTCCTGACTGCTTTTCTGTTTTCTTTTATCCTCCCAAAATCATGAAGTCACTGGACCTCCTGTCATGTCTCCTTGTGGGCATCCTCCTTTCCAAAATCTATCAAAGTTCCTTCAAATTAAAACTGTCCCACTACTCCCTCCCCATACAGACTCAGCTCTTCCGGTGTTCAGGTTATCTTTGTTGAATATGGAGACAAATCTTCTCATTACTAAAAAGGAGATGTGAGGGTGTAGTACAGGTTTCTTTAATTTTATTACACTGAGGCTGCGGCTCCTGAGAAAATATGGGACTTTATTATGAAGGGAGGTATATAAACCTGGTTTAATTTTTTTGTAGGCTTATTCACAGGCTCTGCTATGTCCAAAGTAAGAGCTTCAACAGAATCAATTGGGGATATTTATGAACCTTTCTGGATCTTTTCTACCACCCCCAAGCTCAGACATCTAATCTAAAAAAAAAAAATTCATGCCTTTGTGAAAGATCAGCTGTCAGTATGGAGAGTAAAAAGGCCTCGCCTTGAGCTTAGGACAACTGAGTTTGGATTTCAGGCTGTCAAAGTTGTAGTTTTATAGGAAAAAACTTCAAGTATTCTCGATTTATTTGTAAGAAAAAATAAGAAAGAAAAGGAAGAAAAAAGGCAGTCCGAAAGAACGATAGGGGAAAGGGGACAAAGGATGAGCCCTGGAGAAAATACAACTTACTTCAACTTCCAGATCACTTTGAAAATTGTAGAAATAATAATAGCAGATCTCTCCTCCCAGGGAAGATTCTAAAGGTGTTTCTTAAACTGCAGGCTGCTTTTGTTAATGTTTTAAGGGGGAGGAAGAGCCATCTTATAATCTAACAAAACAAAAAGTGTTTATTTTACAGAAAATCATCTCTTTCAAATCATATTTTGCTGAAATACAACAAAGTGCTTTCATACAGTGGTCCACTGACATCTTGTGTGGCTATTTGAAAAAAATGCTACCATAAATTTCTTCATCTGAAAACATCA
Organism: Aplodontia rufa; assembly: GCA_004027875.1. NCBI lineage: Eukaryota > Metazoa > Chordata > Mammalia > Rodentia > Aplodontiidae > Aplodontia > Aplodontia rufa. Next base: position 13,890 of record PVKS010010647.1, read on the forward strand.
GAGTACTGCTACACATGGTGTTCACAAGCCCAAGGGAAACACTTGTTTCCCATTTTCATTAGGAAATAAGCCCCCTCCCCGTCTACCGCTCCCACAACCCAACCCCTGGACCCAAGCAGATCTCTATGTACTCATCTCTGCACTAGTGACCTTCCTGAGTTTAGGAGTCCTAGATCCTTGGGAAAAGGCCTCCCGCTGAAAACCACTAAGTTCCTAACCAGAGCCTCTCAGGCAGCTGCCTAGTGGCTACAGAAAAGCTCCAAATTCAAACCCATTGTTTCTCCACCCAACAACCACGCCCCTTGCTAGCCACCAGACCTAAATGGAAGTTAGAACGCTAACCTGAAAGTTATTTTTACCATACAGAAGTGCAAGTACACTCCAATGCCTACTGCAGAACTTGCAGGGGAGTGGAGTGCACCGCCTTCCTCCCGCGTGCTTCCGCTAGGCAAGTGGAGCGCCCTAGAAATGCCTATTTCTCAAATCCCATAACTGCTTCACTGTCCAGTAAAGTGCAATCTCCTTCAGAGACATTCTAGGTTTGATAGAGAAATGGTCTTGCAAAACAGTAGGAAACCCAACTTAAAGTCTAGAAGGTGTAACCAGTATTAAGACAAAAACATAAGATGTGCTTTATTGAGGTTGCGTTAAACCTGCAAAGCACCTCAGCTCTAATCTAAATTGTTTTCAACCGAACATCGGGGTTCTCTTTGCTTGCGTTTAAAGCCTTGCATTAACACGAGATTTAAAGCGGCAGAGCTCTATTTTGACAAAGTAGTTGGCTCTGAAAAGAGCCTTTGGTTTGTGATATT
>PVKS010010647.1:14801-59535 GCA_004027875.1 Aplodontia rufa
ACTTGGTGACCGCCTTGGTGCCCTCCGACACCGCGTGCTTGGCCAGCTCCCCGGGAAGCAGCAGGCGCACGGCCGTCTGGATCTCCCGGGACGTGATGGTCGAGCGCTTGTTGTAGTGCGCCAGACGCGAAGCCTCGCCCGCGATGCGCTCGAAGATGTCGTTGACGAACGAGTTCATGATGCCCATGGCCTTGGACGAAATGCCCGTGTCGGGGTGCACCTGTTTGAGCACCTTGTACACGTAGACGGAGTAGCTCTCCTTGCGGCTGCGCTTGCGTTTCTTGCCGTCCTTCTTCTGCGCCTTGGAGATGGCCTTCTTGGAGCCCTTCTTTGGAGCCGGAGCGGACTTTGAAGGTTCAGGCATAGCTGCGCTTTACAATTACAAAAACTTTCCACACCACCCACAAAACAGCAAGCGTGAGGAACAGGGTTGAGCTGGTATATTTATACTCCTGTAATTCAAATGAGGGTTTAAAAATGAGCACTTGTGATTGGACATGTAACACATATTTCGACAAAAGGGAGGGGTTCATGCAAATACTGGATACACAGTCTCTCTTCCTATTGGACAGAATATAAAACGTATTTTGACCAATAGGATGGCTTGTAGTTGCTGCCGGGCATTGTCGATTTTCTCAAGTTTACTTTTAGTTGTAATTGTGTTTTTGGTTCTCCCTCTTCGCGTTACTGTATCTGGACTTTGGAAACCGAGGTAAAACTGACACCCAGGCCCACACGGCTCCTTTCGCGCCGGGCTGCAGTTCCGGGTGCGCCGTGTGCCTTGGCTCCTGCGCAAGGGCTGCAGTGCCGAGCGGGTTGTGGCCGGCGCGCCCTTCTAGCTGGCGTCAGTGCTCGAGTACCGCCCAGATCGTGGAGTCCGACCGCCACTGGAAGGAAGACGCTCTACATCCTGCACCACCTGCAGCTGGCCATCCGCAACAAGGAGCTCAGCAAGCTGCTGGGCAGGGTGACTGTCGCGCAGGGCGGTGTCCTGCCCAACACCCAGGCCGTGCTGCTGCCCAAGAAGACTGAGAGCCACCACAAGGCCAAGGGCAAGTAAAATCCACGACAAATTAGAAAACTTTAATTTCCAATTCTCTTCAAAAAACTAAAAACTTCCCAATCATGTTTACACAAGGAAATGCGATTGTTATGCTACGATTGTTAAACTTTAATGTCTTAAACGTGTAGTCATAAAACAGTGAAGTTTAAACACCCAAGTTCCATGAAAATAGGACATCTACAGGAACTTATTCCAAAACAGGAATGACAGGAATGAGATGTTTTGAAAAGGGCAGGCGGCAATGTCACTTGGACTCACAACAAGAACGTGAAAGTATGCTGTTAGCTGATTTTTTAAAAGCACAGACTTCCCAAAATGAATTTAAGCCAAATACTCTATGCCCATCAAGTACAAACGATTGTTGTGATCCAGGAACACAGTTACCCTGCTAATAATCAATTTCGGATCCCTGTGAGGCTTATTAAATCAGCCTAAAAGGCTAAGCTTAAAGGGTTCGTGATGCGCTTTGTGCTTAGGGGCAAGATAAACGAAAGCATCTGAAACAGTGCCCTGAGATAACTGGCAAAAAAAAAACCTGCAGTGGCGCTACTAATTGTCCAATCAGAGTCTCTTCTAGTGAACCAATCACCCAAGTTACTCTTCAACCAATGGTTGTTTCGCGCGGGAGTTTTGAAAACTTAGAAGGCCAATCAGAATGCTTTCGACTGTATTTAAGGGCAACTTTAAGGTGTTTTGTTACAGGTTTTTCCTTGTAGTCTCCATGGCTCGCACGAAGCAGACTGCGCGTAAGTCCACCGGCGGCAAGGCGCCGCGCAAGCAGCTGGCCACCAAAGCTGCCCGCAAGAGCGCTCCGGCCACTGGCGGAGTCAAGAAGCCTCACCGTTACCGGCCCGGCACCGTGGCCCTGCGCGAGATCCGCCGCTACCAGAAGTCGACCGAGCTGCTGATCCGCAAGCTGCCGTTCCAGCGCCTGGTGCGCGAAATCGCGCAGGACTTCAAGACCGACCTGCGCTTCCAGAGCTCGGCGGTGATGGCGCTGCAGGAGGCGAGCGAGGCGTACCTGGTGGGGCTGTTTGAGGACACCAACCTGTGCGCCATCCACGCCAAACGCGTGACCATCATGCCCAAGGACATCCAGCTAGCGCGCCGCATCCGCGGCGAGAGGGCTTAAATCCGAAGAACATAACATCTAATTCACAAAGGCTCTTTTAAGAGCCAACAAAATTTCACGTTAAAAGTAGTTGTAACCTGATTCACTGTACACAGTATGTTTAGCAAAAAATTAGCGAGACGGGGGGAAAGTTAAGCTGTGAGAGTAGTAAGAATGTTAGATCAGTCAAGGTTAAACCGGTTTTTTATCTTTCAGATCCACGTGGTCTGAATACTATTAAGGATCTGATAAGGTGGGTCCACATGCAGACACTGCCTTTGCTAAGCAAGACCATAATTTGATGCTTAAGGCACAAATTCAAGACAGCACCCTACCACGCCGTATCCATGTCCTAGGGGAAGTTTGCTCTTTCCTCTGCTTTGCTTCCTATAAAGTTTTATCTGCTCGGTTTCCTTCGGTTTCATTCTTCATCTCCTGGGCACACGAACCAGACAAACCGGCAACGATGGATTTAGGACTATAATGTGGTAAAAGGTGAGGTTTCAAAAAACGTGCTTAGGTGGAAAATTAGCCTTCTAAGGAAAAGAGAAATGCACATTACTCCCAAGATCCAAATCTTATGCCTGTTTCGCATGCAAAAATTGTTTTAATATCACACATTGCAACTGGTCCTATTGCAAAAGTTACCTAATGACTCGTTGCAGTGTGCTAAATTAGAAACGTAGTTTTAGGTGACTTTAGGTGAGGATGGAAGTCAAAGCTTTTGAACTAGGTTGAATTTCCAGGGTGTTTCCTCCATAAGATCTTTGCAATTCTCACAAACACTGCAAACTTGTTCTGCTCTGCAACTCCTCACAGATACTCCCCCAAAAACCTAAAAACCCACATCTTCATACCTACTTTACCAGCTCCTTTGTTGTCCCTGAAGTTTCAGATGAACCTCCTGATTTGAACATTAATTAATGAGGACAGCCTAATTCCAAGCATGACCCACTCTTAGAAGCGATACCCCTATTATGGGGATCTCAGGAATTCTTGAATATTCCCATAAAGCATCTTCCCTTTGCTCCTTTAGGACACTCACCCTGTCCCATTCCTGTATTATAATGCCCTGATGCCCAGTCCCTCTCTTAGGACATGACCTTTTACAAACTCAAGTCTTGTATTACTGTTCCTCCCTTACAAACCACTACCATATTTCTTATTCATGGCAGCCTGGACACTCCGCCTGCATTCCCTAAGACTCCAACCCCCTTTTCTCTTCCCCCTAACAACCCTTTGGTGTGGGTCACTTCTCAAACAAAAATAGTCACAAACCTACCTCCTATTCAAATCTTTCTCAAAGACCCTACCCTCAAGGGGCTAAAACCTATAATCTCCTGCCTCCTTGAAACCTACCTCCTTATCCCTGCCCTTCCCCACATAACTCTCCCATTCTCAATGTTCAAAGCCTAATGGTCAATACTGCCTGGTTCAAGACCTTCCTAAAATCAATAAAGCCATAATCCCCACCTATCCTATAGCGCCTAATCCCTACACCTTACTTTCCATGTTCCTACTCTGACACCTTAGACCTCCTTATCAACCCTTTTTCATATATCACAGTCCAACCACTCCCTATTTCCCCTGACTGGTTCATTGACAGCAGCTCCCCAAAACAATACCCCCATCTGGCAGGTTATGCCATCATTCAAGACCATACTACCGAAAATTCACCTTTGTCCTAACAAAATTATTGAAACTTCCTCCCTGCCCCCCAACAGGCTCATAGCTCTCATCCCAACCCCTCACCCTAGCTAAACATATCTGTTAATATAGTCACAGACTCCAAATACACCTTCAACATCATACATCAAAACATCCTAATCTGGAGAGAAAGGATTCCTAACTCAAAAGGGAACACCCATCTCCAAAGCTAAACTTATTGAACAACTGCTAAAAGCGTCCTTCCTCCCCTCCTGTGCCACCCTACACTGTAAGGGACACCAGACAGACAAACAACATATCTTAATAGGAAACAATGAAGCAGATGAGTCACTAAAACAGGCAGCACACCTAAACCAACACACCCACACCTTCACACCCCTTACTTCTATTCTCTTTTCCACCCAATAAAACTTCAACTTTTCCCCTTAAGACACCATTATACTACCTCTATAATCCCTTCCACCCTGATATCTGATCCCTCTAATTATTCATACAAACCTCTGTTCAACTCTCTCCCTCTGACCTACAACTCCTCCAACAAATATCTAGATCTTGCCCTACTTGCTTAAGAGCGAAACCTACTTCAATCTCAGGCCCAATCCTTTTCCCACCAACCAAACACAGGGGAATCTCCCAGCCATGGTTTGGCAAACTGACTTTAGTCAAATGGCCCCTGTCAAAAAATATAAATACCTTGTGGTGCTCACTGACAGGATTCCCAGCTGGGTGGAAGCTTTTCCATCCACTGACTCAAACATTCCTCACACTCTCTCAGGAAATCATTCCTCATTTCGGTCTCCCTGCATCTCCCCAATCTGACAATGGTCCCAAATTTACCTCCTCCATACCCAGGACCTTGCACAACATCTTCATAGCCAATGGGAATTCCACTTCCCATACAGACCCCACTCACCAGGGAAGGTATAACTCACTACCAGAACTGTAAAAACATTCTCATTAAACTCTCCATTGAAACCCACCTAGACTGGACTAGACTCTTACCCCTGGCTCTCTCGAGTTCAGGCATTACCAAAGAAGTCTCTTATGATAAGTTCATTCAAACTTCTCCTTCTCCTCACTGTACAACCTAAAATTCCAACTCCCTTCTTCACTCAAGACAATAGGACGCTCCTCTGGCTCCCCACACTCATTCTTACCCTACTCTGTGTAACAACCAACGGAACAACCCCCTCCTGTGACCCATGCAAGGACAGCAGAGGCCACTTTGCTGCCAGCACCTATGTACCCAAGAGCTGCTATTCATCAGCTTCTAAATGCACTCATAGAGGTAAAATCAATTGGCTGGGGGTTTCAAAAGGACAATACAGGATACCTTTGCCACCAACCATAATGAAAAACCTACTGGACCGTACTCACTGATTAGGGTATGTCAGATGAGAGCGGTGTACACGACCAGGCAGTTAATAAGAAGGCTAGGACACAAGTACCTCAGATCCTAGAACAAATGTTTTTCCCCACCAAAAAGCATTTTAATCTCTCCTTCCAATGCAAACCTGTATCAAATGATCCCCTCCTGCTTCAGCTTTTCAATTCAACACACCAGTTACTCAGTCAAATCTCATTTTAGCTCAAGGGTGCTGGATGCGTCTGAGGCCTGGCTTCTCCCAATACATTGCCAGCCTCCTTCAGATATCCAACTTAGCTACTCTTAATTGTGCATCTCCCTCTGATAACACCACCCCAAAACTTACCTCAGTCCAACTTTTCCAAATAGTCCACTTATGTTTCACAAAAAGGACAAGATCTAACAATGTAGGAGAGATTCCTGATGAACAGTGTTTACAAACCCAGGAGATCTCTAACACAGGGCAAGAATCATGCTGCCCACCCTCTCCAGAAGTGACATTTCTTTGTAGACAAAAGATATATCACTCCTTGCCTGCCCAGTGGAAGGGAACTTGCACCATAGTATTCCTTACCCTCCAAATAGACATAGTCGCAGAAGACCAGGAGCTACCTATCCCAGTCACTACCCATATTAGAACAAAAAGCCATCCAGTTTATCCCTCTATTAGCAACCCTTCAGATAACTGCCAGAATAGGCACTGGAGCTGCAGGACTGGGAACCTCTATAACTTACTACCACAAACTATCTAACCAACTCAGATGGTATCTAACAGGTAGCAGAATGAATATTAATATTACAAAGGCAACTAGGTTCCCAGGACTTCACGGTCTGACAAAATCGCTGCTGTTTAGGGCTCTGTTTATACTTACAGGAAGAATGCTGTTTCTATGTGAACCAGTCTGGGATGCTCAGAGATAAAGTAATACAACTACAAGAGCAGCTGGAGAAATGGAGGAAAGAACTGGAAAACCCCATAGGGGGATATATCCCAATGGGACTCCTGATTATTACCCCTTTTTGACACTCCCTACTCTCAATCATGTCAATTCTCACCTTTCTCCCTTGTCTCAAAATGTTCCAGAAATGGATGACAAACAAGTCATAGCCATCTCCACAGCTGCCATAGAAGAACACATCGAAGCCCTGTTCCTGCTCCAGACTCTTAGGGAAGGAAGGACCCTTCTTCACCCCCATACATGCCATCAGGAAGTAGCCGGATATGATGTCATCAACCCAACTCATTATATCCCTTTAGAGTCTCTAGTGATCCATATGGAAAATTACCAGAAGCCATGTAGCCAGGCAGCAAGCCCCCTACTCACTGTTTCAAAATATACAGACTCCAGGACTCAGCAGAACCTATTGCCTCAGGTCCTTATCAGAGGATTCCCCACCCTACTGAAAAACTCAGTTTAATCCCCACCCTACTGAAAAACTCAGTTTAATCCCCTCCCTACTGAAAAATCCAGTTTAACCAGAAAAATTCCTGCTGTGAGCTCCCAAGATTCAGTCCTTGAAAGATCACCTACCCAAAACCCAAGTGGCATTTTCCACTTGGAAAGTCTGTCCCTGCAACTATTGCAATAAATCTCCTTGATCTGCTGAGGTCTGGATCCTTTCTAGCTGTGCTCTGTATCCTCTTTTCAGCCACTTTTCCTTCCACAATGTACTCATTTTTATTATCCATTGAGGTTAATCAAATAACATCATTCATATGGGTATATTTTTCACTTGGCCCTAGGGATGGGGTCCTGGTCCTAGCATGTAGGATAGGCAAGAGTTCACTGTTACACTCCCAGGGTCCCTTTGACAGTACACTGCCACTAATCCCTCTAAATCCAATTAAATTATAACAGGTATCAATAATGCTATCATGAAGACCAGTATCATGTATGATGGTCTTAAGCCCACAAAACCCATACTTCTGTCTCCAGAATCCAGTATTGGTTATAGAAGTAGGATCACTACCAGAAAACCAATAAATACATATAAATATACAATAGATACCTTTCTGTGTATATTATATAATGACGATTAGTATTCGTAGATACTTTACCCAGGTGTGTTACAATTGATGGGATTTGAGAAAATGATGATTAATAGTCACAGCTTGCTTTTACCCATCCCCTTTTTAATAAGTATGAAAACATAACCTCTATTTAAATGTTAATTTCGTCTTGATTTTCCAAATGCAGAATTATCATGCAACTCATAGAGCCAATAAAAAATTTCTGGTGCCTAAAGATTTTACAGCTTGGTGACTCAATAAATATTATAAAAAATTACAAATACAAAACTAGGTACAGAGTGAATAATAATCTATAATAGGAAAATAAAATTAACAAATTCAAACTCATTAGAAGTAAAACCATGGCCATCACAAAATTCAAACAATTGTATTATTTTATTAACTTTTGAATATAATGCTATCTTCCCATACACTCCTATACTTTTGACTGAATGCTCTGATTCCACCTTCAGATAAAATTTATGTTGTATTTTCTGTGGACAGTTAAAAAGGATATTAGTCTTTAGGGTAGCTAATCATATTTTATTTTCTTGATAACTTAGAAGTGTTTCCGCTTCAAAACAAAATATTAATATTAAATAAGTTTTTAGGATTTGTTGACTGGGAAAGTCAGACTTTGGGTATGTGAGTTGAAAATTTTTAAAGAATTCTCAGACTTGCTTGTGTTTCTCTTTTCAAGTTTTATTTCTTCTCTGCTGTGTGTTTACCCCCAGTGCTAGTTTCTATGAACACTGGAATGTCACAAAGAAGCATCTAGTCCTGTGCCTTGCCAGGAATCCAGGTGAGTGGTCCCACTGAGCAGTGGGAATCTCGCTTGCAGCCATTCATGGATGGATTGCTAGCAACAGTTAGAGTACAGGTCAGTACACCTGCAGATCACATTTCATATCTCATTAGCCCATCCAGACTAAATACATCTTCAGCTAAATTTTCTCTTGCCCAAATTGCCAATATTTTGATCAGCATTTCAACATAATCGGACAAAGGTAAATTGTAATAGAAGAGAAGATTGAGTGGAAAGATAACAGAAGCCTTAACCAGCCATGATTGAAAAACTTACTACAAATTAAAACAAAACATAAACCTGAGACAAAATGAGTACAATCATAGGACAATTCATGGCCATGCAAGGGTGAGACCTGATACTTGAGGGGGTTGTTTGTTTGTTTTAGATTTAGGGTAAATATGCCTTTGTGCGCTGCCTCTTCCAAATAATACCTGACCTTCTCAGTCACTCTATCATTAGGTTTGTATACACTTCTGCTGAAGTATTCTGGATCTGAATCCCTAGGTATGGTATGATTCTCAACCTTTGAGATTGGCTTAGTAGGATGCTTTAAATGGTGGTGCCACTCTCAGATACCAGGAGGGGAAAGCTTATTGTGGTGGGATATAAAGCTGACTTTAAGCAAATTGAAAACTTTCAGTGCTGAGGTGAGTTCCCTGGTTCAACTTTGCAAGGTTTCATAAATCCATTCAGAACTGCATATCACCTTCCTTTAAAGAGGTCCTCATGGAAGGTAACAATGAAGCAATAGCTTCATTAGAGGCAGCCTATTTTTCATGGGTCATGTACTTCATGAAGCAATTGATGTTGTGAGAAATAGGAAGTCTGATGGTCCATTTCCAGAATGCAGCCTTAACTTAAGGTTCACATATAAAAGGAAGCCATCTTAGGTCAGGAACCATGTGGTTAGAGATAATCCGTTTTTAAACTCCTTATCAAATATCCCATTACACCCATAGCTCTTTTCTGTAACTTCACTTTCATATTAGGCAATCCCACAGACTGTACTCCCTGAGTCCCTCCAATCAGAGTGAACTAACTGTAAGATTGTGTCAGGTTGGAGACAGAAGCAGACAGACTGCCCGCCCAAGTGTGCTTCTTCATGGAATCCCATCTGTGAGTGCACCCTTCTGCAGAAGTAAGGTTTGTCTTGCTCATCCACTTCTGGGTACCTGTTTGATTTTCTTAGGGCACCTAAGAATTTCTAATATTTTTATTTCTAACACTTGAATTATTATGCATAATTCTTACTACAAAATTTTGAGGCAATTCTTTGTCTCTCATTTTGCAGAGGAATTTCATGCTAAGAAATAACATTAGACTGACCAAATTCACACTACTAGCATAAATAATTTCTAGGTAGTATCACACCAAGCTCACACTCTTAATATCTTTTAATCAATGTTTGCCCAAAAATGGATTATCAAATATATTTTATTCCCCAAAGAATTCTGATTCAGAAATAGGGCTGTCTCAGTGTAAATGGGTACAGGCTAAAGTATCTTGGTTTGGATTAAAGTCTGTCATAGGGTCCTCTGGCAAAGGCTGAGTGTGAAATGAAGCGGGTGGGTTAAGCCCAAGGGACATCAAATCCTAGGGATGTTCTCTAGATTTTAGGGCCGCATAAGAATTATCGTTTCCAAGGAAACATCCAGATTCTACTCTAAGGAAAGTATTGGGTGGTGTTTTCCCCACAACACAGTATTTAGTGAGTTGCACTGTCGAAGACAGTAGCTGCTAGTCATACTTGACTATAAAACACTTGAAATGTGCCTAATGGAAATTGAGATGTATTTTATTTTTTGCGTGTTTTTTTTATTTTTTTTATTTTGTTTTTTTGAGATGTACTTTAAATGTAGAATGAATACATGACGGATTTCAAATATTTACCACCCAAAACATTTTAATTCAATTACTTTAAAATTGAAAAAGTGTTTTATTTTACTGGGGTGACAATATTAAAATAATTTTCATTTGTTTCATTTTACTTTAATGGGGCACTAGAAATGTTCAAGTTATATGTGGTTCATACTTCTGAGGAATGTCACTAGCATGTAGAAGATAATCACACGGGTTCACATAGATAGCCAGTAATTCCTTAAGATTGCCAAGCTTCCATTCTTAAGCCGCAAAGTGGCAAGAGTGATGGTACCTACCTCAAAGTGCTCTAACAAAGGAATGTTTGAAAATAAAGATAATCAGCAAAAGTGTCTGGTATACTATGAGTGCTCTAGAAGTGCCAGTTCTTAGGACCATTGTAGCTGTGCCCTTAATCCCTGTTCCCTTCTGAAATCCTCTAATGATTTAATCCTACCTTTCATGGCCCCATTCATCTCTGACATGGATTTCAACCACAAACACATCTTCTATATTTCCTTGGATCACATAGTTCATATACCCAGAGCTTTGCCCATCAGGAGTAATAGGAAATTTAATTTTTCAGTCATGAAGTCAGTACGTAAGAAAGTTCAGAGTAAAGCATTACTCTGTTATACATTCTTCTAACATATATAGAAAACATCTTGAATTATCATGGTTGTTTTGATCAACAGTTTAGTTTATGACATTTTTGCATAATTAGCAGTGTTTGGGAGAATTATCTGAATATATTATTGCTGTTTGTCAATATTATTTTATAAAACTAAATGAAAATGATAATGACAAATGTAGATTTTGAAGGTGATCAGAATGTTGCTCAAATATGCCATATTGGCATAAAGTTTCTTTTGAGCTGAAAACAATTAAAATCAACAGATGCAGGAAGACTTCTATGTTTTCCCCTTACCTAACTAAAAGTAGGGCATAAATTCCACTTTGTGAAGATGGCATTAATATTCTTTGTAAAGGTGTCACCTGATCATAAACCTGGAACAGGAGAGCAACTCTTACTACTGCAGATAAAGAGGTGGTACTGAGTTGAGTCTGCCAAAACATACTGTCCTAAAGTAACATGTGTATTCCTTTAGTTTTGCCCATGATTTCCCTGTTCACTTCTTGCAGATGTACTGGTGCGTTGAAGGCCAAGCTCCCTTTCCTTTGTTTATGTAGGTTCCCGTGTCTGCTTCTTTGAGTTTTCGCTTCCTTTCTGTGAACTCTGTGTGTGTAAAATACTATTAAAATTCAATACATGTTTTTCTCCTGTTAATCTGTCCCTTGTCGGTTAAATTCACTGGTCCTCAAACACTGACCCTAACAAAGCAAAGGAAAAGATGTCCTCCTTGACAGTTTTCATAAACCACATCAAAAGATAATGATTTTTTTTTCTTATAATGGACATTTTTTGGACTCAAAGAGTGGTTCGTTAAAACTAACAGAGTCAACAATGTGAAAAATTGGAAGGAAATGGCCGAAACTAAAAAGCATGGACAAACCAAGGACATATATTGTTGGGACTCATTGTAAAGACCAGGAGTTTTTTATAATTTTTAGCTCTCTATAAAATGAAAGGAATGTCACCTTTGAAAGTAAAGAGTAAAAAAAGAAAAAAAGAAAGTAAAGAGTATCTTCCACCTGTGGGAATAAATCTGAAGGGATTATTCAATATTAACATAATTTGTAAGTATATAAAAATTCAATAAATTGAGATCCCACAGAACATTGAAGGGAGAATATAAAATCAATTATTTGCATGGGTTGATTCCTCTCCTGGCTATTTCTTGGAGGTGGTGTGAAAATCAAGCTAATTTGAAAGTATTTGAAGGAGAAAAGGGCACAAAAATGAACACTGTAAGCATTTTGAGTGTTGAAAACATTGTGAATATATTTGGAGTACCTAAAGTAGGAGTCCTGGAGTTGCATCTTGATTCACACTGAAAGTGAGGTGGCCCCAGGGCAGTTCAGATGGCCTACAGAACCAGGAACTGAGGTCAAGAACCCAGAGTGCAGCTCCCTGTATCTGCCCCCCAGGCCTTTCTCTGCAGATTTGCTCTACTCTCCTCATTTTGCCCCACAGATATCTTGGTTTCTCTTTTGTACTATCCAAGACAGCACCTGCTATATGCCCTGACATCAGGCCACCTCACAGCTTCTATAATTCAGATATAGCTTTTGAATGGAAATTTTTGGTCCAATAACCTCTGTATCAACTACCATTGTTTAGATAATCTACACTCAAATTTTTAGTACACACATTTTAGAAAACACCATTATATTAGAAAACACCCTCATTTGAAACAAAGATGAGGCCAAAGGAGGCCAGGATGAAACCAAGGAGCACTTCAGAGTTATACTATCCATACTATCTCCACAAGCTGTATATAGCTAACTGAGCAATGTAAATGGGCTACTATGAATTGAGATGTATTGCAAATGTAATATATATATATATATATATATATATATATATATATATATATTTGCAAAAAATTAGAATGAGAAATCTAAAAAATAATATAGAATGTCTCAAATGATTTTACATTTTATATTGGGTGATGTTTTGGGTCTATTGAAGTAATTAACAATATAATACAAATTGACTCATCTCTCTTTTTTTAATGTTGCTTCTAGGAAGGTTAAAATTACCATGTGGCTGGCATTGGAACTCGCTGTATACAACAGACAGCACTGATTCTACAGACTGTTAATTCACTTAAGCACAGATCTCAGTAACCAGTACACTTTATGAGATGACCCTTAAGGAATCTAAAATATCATAGGGTGCCATTTCCAACAACAGCAAAGAAGATAAATCATCTGAAATAAAGGTTAAAAAAAATAATAAGATATATTTGGAGAAAATTTGAAATTGAGTAGATAACAAAATCCTTGGACAGAAAACTCCTGCCTGGGGCCATGTCACATGCCTGTAATCCCATCAGCTGGGAAGGCTGAGCTAGGAGGATCACAAAACTTAGGGAGAATCTGTCCCACAATGAAAATAAAAAGGCCCAAGGATGTAGCACATTGGCAAAGTGACTCTGTGTACAATCTTCAATACAAAGCAAACAAAACCCAAAAGCTCCATATTCCCAAATCAATTCATAATTTTCATAATAATTTTAATAATTTATAATACTAATAACTGTACCAATAAAGCTTTCTTTTAATGGATGGGGTAGAAGTGAAGGAGTTGAACGGCACCTTTAAAAACATATAAAAAATTTAAAAAAATTTAAACAAGTCTACAAAAAAATATGAGAATTTCTATCACCTATTAAAATCATGCTATAGGGGTTGGGGATCTAGCTCACTGGCAGAGCGCTTGCCTAGCACACGCAAGGCCCCAAGCTCCATCCTCAGCCCTGAAAAAAATAAAAAATAAAAAAATAAAAATAAAATCATGCTGCAATATCTATTCATTAAAGTTATTGAGTACCTGCTATGTGCTGGGTGTTTTTGACAATGAAGACAGTGCTGAAAACAATGGTTTTGTCTCCGAAATACTAGAAAGATCAAAGGAACTTGAAGATTCAGTCGAAATGTTCATGGAAAAAAAGCCTTTGATAAAGGCGAAATGTTAATAAAATCATTAAACGTTCATGTACAACTGACAACACCAAATTCCTGGAAGAACCCATGGGAAAACTTTCTTGCAACCCTCCCTGTCTCCCTTCCACACACCCCACGCAGGTTCACACTGCATTTATCTTGCGGAGACGGTTCCTGTAACTTGGCTTTGCCGGAATGCAGTGTCCAAATAAAAAAATCTATATAAGAGGGTAGACCAACGACATAAAAGACCCAAAAACTAGTGTAAACAACGCTTTTATTAGAACCTCCCATCCATACACATCGAATAAACCAGTACTTGGTCGGCTACACACGAAAAACAAGCGTTCAAAGTATCTTCGACTCTAGTTCTATCTGGAACCGCGGGTACGGATCAGCAGTCCGCCCGCCGGAACAAGAGGGCTAAGTTGTTTGACGCGCTGCAATCACTGCACTGTCGCGGACCAACGCGGACACTGGAACCTACGCCGCCAGCCTCGTCGGGAAGGCAGCCCCAAGTAGCCAAACTCGCGGAACGCACTCGTGCAGGGGATGCAGGGGCAGGATTTTCTGCGCGGCCGGGGGTCACCGAGGCCCTAGAGAACAGCCGCCTAGCTCCGAGCATGGCGAGCGTCTCCAGCGCCGGCGCTTGCAGAAGCACGGAACTTAATTTTGGCTGCCGTCCAATTGCACACAGGAAGGAGGACGCGGGTGGGCCAACCGACAGCGCAGCGGGGCTTTTAAACCAAGCACTGCAATCCCGATGGTCGGTAAACACCGAGTCTGGCCGGGGCGATGGTTAGGCGGCTCCGCCCTGGGGCGGGGCCCCGAAGGTCCCGGGACCGCCTTCGCGGGAGGTACCTCCAGACCCCAGAGAGATAGCAGTGGAGGACGGGGGTGGAGGACCGGGATGCCGCAGCAGAGAGCGGGGCGCGGTGGAGACCCTGCAGCAGGGTCTGGCGGGAAAGTCGTTATTACCAATGCTGAGCTCTTTCTGAGAGATCTGTGGTGGCTCTGAAAAGAGCCTTTTGGGTTGGAGGCAGACCATAGCGATCTACTTCTTCCGGGGCGCCGCCTTCTTGGGCTTGACGACCTTGGGTTTGGCAGCCTTCGGCTTCACGGGCTTGGACGCACTCTTGACCTTCTTGGGCTTGGCCACCTTGGGCTTCTTGGGGCTCTTGGCCACCTTCTTGGAGCCTGCAGCAGCCGCCGGCTTCTTGGCCTTCTTCGGGGTCTTCTTGGCGGTCTTTTTCGGGGTGGCAGCGCCTGTAGCCTTCTTGGGCTTCTTGGCAGCTCCCGCGGGCTTCTTAGCCTTGGCCGCGCTCGCCTTCTTGGCCTTGGGCTTGGCTTCCCCGGAGGCCGCCTTCTTGTTGAGCTTGAAGGAGCCTGAGGCGCCGGTGCCCTTGGTCTGCACCAGGGTGCCCTTGCTCACCAGGCTCTTCAGGCCCAGCTTGATGCGGCTGTTGTTCTTCTCCACATCGTAGCCCGCGGCCGCCAGCGCCTTCTTGAGCGCAGCCAGGGACACGCCGCTGCGCTCCTTGGAGGCAGCCACGGCCTTGGTGATAAGCTCGGACACCGGGGGCCCGGACGCCTTGCGACGCGTCCCCGTAGGCTTCTTGGCAGCCTTCTTCTTCACGGGGGTCTTCTCAGCCGGGGGCGCAGCGGCTGCTGCGGCGGCCGGCGCGGCGGGAGCGGTCTCCGACATGCTGAGGACGGTGCTCGGGTGCGAGTTCACGGCGCCGTTGCTGCGCCGCGGCGCGCCGCCGTATATATAGAGCGCAGCCGCGCGCTGATTGGTGCGCCGGGCGCCCTAGGCTGGCAGAGTGCGAGCCGCCGCGCGGCGCCTGAGTTGTGTTTGTTCCACCGCACAAAACGGAGAAAAAATCAAAGTGCCCCGCACTAAATCCCTCGGGTCTGATCAGGAAAAGATGCGAGAAGCCTCAGGCTGCCTGGTGTCCCTTTGTTTTTCCCACAAACCCCAAAACAACGTGTCTAAGCGCCCCCAAGTCCCCCAACTCCAAAGGACGTCCACGACGGTCAGAGACCACTTTCTGTTTTTCTGCTAAATTACCTGGTCGCTCCTTTGACCCTGAAAGTTCTTTCTCTCAGGGATGGTTGAGTACATGCTTCCTTTGCGGGGAGAACAAAAACGAAAGGGATTCCACCTAAATTTTCACTATAATTTTGTTTCTTCGCAAGGGAAGTAACACAGGTCCTCAGTGAACTCGCTGCAGGGACCCACAGTAACTGGGGCTGGGACACTGGTTTCCAGGGAGAGTCCAGAGCATCTAGGGCAGGGTGGGTTGGGGTCCACAAGCGCTGGGGGTCCTGACTGGTGGGGGGACTAGGGGCTTAAATCTTTGACTTAAACACTTAAACTACCAAATCCCTCTTTTCATAGATGAGGGCGGGGCGTCCTTTTCTCTACTCCAAAGGCGAGAAATTGGGCTGTTTAAAAAGCTCTGGGGTTCCCCTCTGAGTTGTGAAAGGCAGGGGTCCAGTTCTCAAGAATAGAGATAATAAGCCAGCAAAGAACCCCCACACTGAGAGACATTGAGATCATTTGTTTTCAAAGAAAACAAGCATTTATTAATTTAGGTTGTACGCTGCACTACAGAGATAAATTTCAGCCCATGAAAATTTAGGTTACTTTCAGTGAAAACACTATGTCATGATTCAGAAGAACCCTCTATAGTTAGGAACAATCACTTAACTACAATACAGCTTACAATACAGTGATACAATCACTTAACTACAACGCAGTTTTGACTTAGATGAACTGCTCATTCGAAGCAAAAAAAAAAAGCAAATTTTTAATCAGAAAAATAAGAAATGCAATAGAATATACAGATTATTATACCATCTGTTGTTGATGAGCTCAATATCACCTCCCCACATTCCTTCTAAAACTGGCCAGTTCTATGCAATTTTTTGTCTTGAGAACAGGCAAAGTAGACGTTCTGCTTATATGTTTAATTTCACTATGTATTTACATTTGAGGACAAAGGAAGTATTAAATTTGCCAGGAATTCCTGTTCAAATCACACAACTACATGAAAATATTTGCTAAAGATGTTAGCCTTAAGTTGTGTAAAATCAAAGGGGTCACACAAATGGAGTTCAGTGATGTCTCAAAAGCAAAGCATGTTCTTTTAGACTAAAAATGACCCCTTGGTATCACTGAATAACGTTTGTTTAACATTTCCAGTGTCTACTGCTCATGTCCTCTGGGAGTTAACAGCCTAACAGGATTAGGGATAGATGAATTAGCTGCAGTAAAAAAACACTTTAGCCTGGCATTCTTCTGTGTGGCTTTGGATATGCAAATTGAAAGAAAGTTTTGAAAGTATACCAATAATTGAAACACCTTTCTCATACTGATATGTTTCAGTAAAAAAAAATTAAATTAAATTAAAAAGTGTCACTTTTCTAATTTTACGTGCAGTGGGGGCCCTCCTCATCGGAAACTCAGTGAAATGTTAAAGCTATTAGAATCGTCAGCCACCCAGAATCTTACCCCAAATTTCCAGGCCAAGTTGGGAAAATGAGAAGGGAGAGAAACATGAAACATTTCTCCTTATCTCTCCTAACTTGTGTTGAGAAAAACATAAAAACAAGGTTAAAAAAAATATTTTCATGTCCTTCTATCTATATTAGAGAAATATCTAAAAAGCCTACTTGTGGGTCATCTGATGTTCTAAAGCAGTGTAAGAAAATAAAAGAGAATGTGAATCACATTATTTTTTAATCCTCTAATAATAGTCACATACAATAAAAAGAAACTGGGTGTGCAGGTGCATGGGTAATCCTAGCAACTAGGGAGTCTGAGGCAGGAGAATCACAGGTTTGAGGCCAACCTGGACAACTTAGCAAGACCACATCACCAAAGAAAAAAAAAAAGAAGAAGAAGAAAGAAAAGGAAAAAAGCACAGAATTTGAATCTTCAGAACTCACTCTGAAAATTGGAAGATACAAAACTTTGGACTATCATCTTTAAAGCAACTTGAGGTCTGTAGGTTATTCAAAGGCTCAGGAAACCTGACAGACATAATTAAATATGCAGAAAGGAATGTCAAGTTCAAAAGGCTGTAAAGGAGCTGGGGAGAGAGAAACTCAACAGCAAGACACACCAAGAGGATAGAGCAGTTGGGACACGTTGGGAACAGGACTGTCTTCCTTCCAGCATGCCAAAGTAGGGTCCTGTCCGCCTTTGGAGGTAGTTAACTGATAACAGATTTGGCCATGGACTCCAACTTTAACTAAAACCTGCTTTTTCCTGACTTATCAAGGATGGAAACAAATAACAGCTGCCACTTCCCCAAAAGTGCCTGCCTTAGGGTGCTCTAATGGTGCTGCATCCCAGTATAAAACCAGCAATGTAGATAGCCCAGGAAAAAATATGCAGGGCAGGCCTGTAGGAGCATAAACAACATAATAAGCCCTCTAATCTGTTTCCTTGAGTCACTTTCACCAGCATTGTTATAGATAACAGCAAAATGTTTCTCTTCTTTTTTTAATCTTGGCAGGCAAAAGGCAACAATTAAAATTGAACTTGAGCGGAAATGTTTTTCTCACCAGCCTTCGAACACCTGTAGGACAGAGACAGGAGCCCCTGCATTTTGACTCCCTGACCCACCTTCCAAATGCACTGGGGAAACTGACAGATTACACAGTGGTAAAGCACTTAATAAATACATAAAAAGTTTTACAAAAAGAGCAATGTATTGCAAGATGTACTTATCTAACGTTTTGGAATTCCCAAATTTTTGTGTAACACAAGAAACTAGGTCATCACTAGCAACCTTATTCTTCAAGCTTTTTCTTTTTTAAGTTAAATCTACCCTTGAAAGATAAGGATTTGTCAATCATGAGAATATACATTTTTATACCTTTCCAATCTAGGCCTGTAGTGAGGGCAGTTATGAGGCACAAGATGCAAACATATATTAGACAATAACATTAATCAGAATAAGTACATCATCTCACACAACAGTTACTTTGCAGAGAACATGCATACACAAGTTTTGCAATATTTGTCAGGACATTATTTTTTACCCCTGCTCTATCAGTATGCTTTGCATTAGCATTTCACATGCTTAGTGAACTCTTGTGGAAGCACAGGACACAAGTAGTGAATAAAAACAAAGATCACAACTTATCTCCTCTCTGATAGACTGCACAGACAAATATAGTCATCATGCAGTGTAACAGGGGAAACACAGACATTGAGAACAGAAGAGTACAGAAAAAAAAAAGTCAATGTGCTAGGTAAACCTTTTCCTTCAAATGCTTTCCAATTCAGTTGGGAAAATAAGACACAGAAGCACAATTTAGACTAGTGGGTCTCAGTTGGGCTCAGTGCCACATGTCTGTAGCCCAGCAACTGGGGAAGCTAGGGCAGGAGGATTGGACATTTAAGGCTAGTCTCAGCAACATAGTGAGGGCCTGTTTCAAAATTTAGAAAGAGCTGAGCATGCAGCTTAGTGTTAAAGCACCCCTAGATTTAATCCTAGTACAAAAAAAAAAAAAAAGAAAAAGTGATTCTCAAACCTTTAAATTCCAAATCCCCTTTATACTCCTAAATATTAGCAAGGTCTCAAAAAAAAAAAAAAACAAAAAAACTTTGTTTCTATACATTATATGTATGATATATACTACTTCAGATATTGAACCTCTATAACTATAAAATGGCAGTCATACAGCCACCTGTTTCACAGATTATAATGAAAATCAGTGAGCTAACGTTTATATAGTTCCTAGAACAGTGCGTGCACATACATACGTAATAAAAATTAAAGTATTAAACACAGACTCCTGTGGACAACTAGTGGCACAATTCTGTATTCAGTAATACCAATAAAGGGAAGTTAGCTGAACACTCTCTGCTGTGCCAGGCGTTCAGCATAAGAAGTATTTTCCTTCGGATTACCCACATCCTACAAGATAACTACTATTGCAGTCACTACCACATCACCAATAAGGAAATGTGTTGAAATACCAATTGCACCAAAGTCACACTGGATAAGGCTTGCATTTCCATCTATGCAGTGCATAAAATTAAAATGTGCGTTTTAATTCCTGCTAATCTACTTGGTATATTTTAGACGGAGGTATATTTTTACTCCTGTAGATACACTCGCATTTACCGTGTGACAGGCTGTTTGTTCGGGAGGACACTAGATGGCGGTGCAGAGCAGCAGCGCTGGTTTAGACGCCTTAGTTCGCTTTGCCCTGACCTTGGAGAATTATTAACCTCTAGCTGTAGCTGTGGACTTAGTTTTCCATTCAGTACACAGACATTATCCCCACTTGACAGATAATAATTCTAAGTCATTGGGGAGCCATGAAAGCAAGAAAGAATCTGAGAGGAGCAAACAAATTGAGTGCTTTGGGCTTTTATCTAAGTGGGCTGGACAAATCATGCTGCTAATTCACTTTACAAAGGCTTCACTGGCTCCGCCTTCAATAAACCCAGCATCACGCTGGGCAAGACAAGAGATTAACAGAGCTTTCCCCATGGCAGGGGCTGGAGAAGAGGCAAGACACAACTGTGCAGTGAGAAACGGTCCAAGGGGACTAAAGAGGAGGAAATGGTTAATTTTACCCAAGGTAGCAGTTGAAGAGTCTTAAAGGAAAATTTTTAAAACATGAAACTAGTCCTGGTGTTTCTGTTGTTGTTTGTTTGATTTTTGGGTTTTTTTGGATTTATGTTTCTGTTTGTTGTTGGCTGTGGGGATTGAACCCAGGGGAGCTTAACCATTGAGCCACATTCCCATCCCTTTTTATTTTTTTGTTTTGAGACAAGTTCTCATCGAGTTGTTTAGGGCCTCACTAAGTTGCTGAGGCTGGTTTTGAACTTGGGATCCTCCTGCTTCAGCCTCCCAAGCCACTGGGATTATAAACATGCACCACCATACTTAGCAATTATTTCTTATTTTTTAAAGTGCAATGACACAACAGAGAGAAGGATGGGGGTAAAGAAAAAAAAAAAAGCACTACCCTTCCAATATGGTAATTAAAAAAACTGGTGTGTGCCCTACAGGGAGAAAGTTATGAAATTTAGGATTATGTTATATCAAGAATGATGGTGAGAATAGTAATAAAAATAGTACCAAAAAATCATTAATCACTAAGGGCCAACAAAGATGAAGAGATTAAATCTTTGTGACATTACAATGAGTCCAAGATCAGCCCTACACCAGGATTCTAATCCTTTGAACAAACTCTGAACATCACCCCAAAAGCAGGCTGCGCTGAAGCTTAGGTTGTATAAAAACCTAACCAACAGGTACTCGACCATTGCTTTTTAGCAGCAAGATGACAATCATAAAATAATGAAAATATCCCAGTGCTAACTAGTCATTTTAAAGAGTTTTAAGTAGAAAACTGAAAATGAAATATTTTTTCGAAGTTTAACCTTTGCAATTTCCAACCTAATGGAATTGCTGAGGAATAACAATTTAAGAAATAGACTCGCTTTGGCTTTCATCTTCATTTGCAGATGTTGTTAGCACTGGAAGACCCTAGAAGGAGCTCCACCTTGACCTGCGGTTGGGGAGAGCTGCTGATCAGGCCACCTGGCTAATGTTTAACTTTGGGTTTACACTATTATTACTCAGCAGATTTCAAAGCTCTAACTCACACAGCACTTCGATGGTCAGAAATCATTTTTATGCACACATAGCTATGACAGTATTGAGAAGCTGTGAGACTGAAGAGGCCTGGGGAATCACAGTGGCTGGCTCCTAGGTCCTCAGAGCAAGTTTGTTCGTTCCTTAAGAGGAACAGATCATGGAATGACCTGGGTCAATTCATTCCCTTCCTCAAACAACTATTAAGCAAGGGAAGTAGCTGCTCTGGCAGTGGTGTCTAGTTGCAGAAAATGGGAAGAGGGATGGGGAAAGAATGAACAGTGTGGATTTGTCTGTCCTTGTCTGTCCAGAGGAGGACATGGCCTGTTTTACCAAACACTGGGAGCAGAACTAGTCCCAGGTAGTTCTGCTTCCAATGGGTCTTATATGGGAATAATAAAAAAGCAAAGACCTGCAGGAATGTGGAGAGACTAAGTCTGTTTGTTTGTTGTTGTTATTTTAACAATGAGATGACCTCACTCGGTGTGGGCGGAAGAGGGCACTTAACCAGCGCCTCCAGGTCAGCACTTCAGCTGAGCAAGGCCATTGACATTATTAGGAGCACGGTATCAGAATGTGTAGCAGACACTGGAGCAGCCTCCATTTAGTGCCAGGCACTGACGCTGTCAGCCCCAGTTTTCAATTTGTTATTATTTCAGTTTAATTTCAAATGTTTCCCCCATATCTGAACCGTTTCCTCTGAAGACACTGCTGATTATTTGTCAAACATTGTGGTTCCACCCCACCAGAGCGTCTTTGTTCAGATTGGACTCCCATCAGACAGCACTGATAGTTTACCAGTCAGTCTCAGAGACCCCTTTTGGCCAGTTTTAAGGTACAGAAGTTTTAGAAAGATTGGTTCTTAGGAAGTTTACCTTTAAGTCCACTGTCATGAATTTTTTTTTTTTTTAAGATTTTATCAGGCCCTTTTTTTCTTTTTTCCTTTTTTTTTTTTAGTGCATTATAATTATACATAGAGGTGGAATTCATAGCCACATATTTGCAGACATACAAAGTATAATTATATATTTTGATCAGTTTCGTTCCCAAGTACCTCCCCTCTCCCTCCCTTGCTTCCTCTCCCATTCTCCTTACTGTCTTCTGCTAGTCTTCTTTTCTGTTTTCATAAGATTCCCCACCACCATCATTTTTTCCTTTTTCCCCTCTAGTTTCCACGTAAAAGAGAAAACATTTGAACCTTGACTTTCTGAGTTTGGCTTGTTTTGTTTAACATAAATTTCCCAAGTTCCATCCATTTTCTTGCAAAGGACATAATTTCTTTCTTCTTTATGACTAAATAATGCTCCATTGTGTGTATATGTCACGTTTTCTTTATCCGTTTGTTCGTTTATGGACATCTAGGCTGGTTCCACAGTTCGGCAGTTGTGAATTGTGCTGCTATAAACACGGGTGTGCATGGATCACTGAGGAGGATGACTTTAACTTCAGCGTAAATACTGAGGAGTGATATAAATGGTCATAGGGTGGTTCTGTGCCCCCTGGATTCTCAGCACCTCACATAAAAGGGAGAAACAAGCAACAACAGTCGCAGGAAAAAAAATACCCTGTGCCTACTACAACATCTACAATAAGAATCACCACAAGAGTAGGAGTGGTAGGGTCAGTAATCCCCAGAGGCCAAGAACTAGATCTCAGCAGCAGGTCTCAACTGTGCCCACCATGGCACCCAGGACCACAACAGAGCCAACGGTGCGGGCAGGAGCTGCAGAAACTAAAAGACAGTAAAAGTTTAGTTCATTAAAATAGAAAATGGGGTGGGAAGGCAAAAGAAAGTTTAGAACATTGAAAACGTGAACAGAGTAAGCAAAAAAGAGGTGGCGCATGGCTATAATGAAGGAGGAAAATACTAAATAAAAGAAACAAAATGAAGAGAAGGGAAAAAGAGAAAATAAGTTACTTTGGCTATTGTTTTGTTTTGAAAGAGAGAGGGACAGTGAGAAACAGAGAAAGAGAGAAACAACTTTATTTAGTTATTCACATGGTCTTCGTTGCTGCTCCAACACTTAGTTGAGTATGTGGTGCTGGGGCTTGAACCCGCACCGAAACCGCTGAGCCACCGCTCCAACCCCACTTTAGCTATTAGAGAAGAAAGGAGACACAGTATCAAGAGAGAGAAAAAACAAGAAGAAAACCTAACCCTCAAAAGGCAAAACACAGGAAGATAACAGATTCTTTTTTTTAATTTATTAAGGAGTTGAGTTATTGTAAATCATAAATGCACATAAAGTAGCAATACAATATGCTTATGTTCTTAAACCAGAATTACCCCTACATCGCCCACACCCCACTGAGGCTGTTTTAGGAGAGATAGTAAAATGGCTAGGTAGTCGGGACCAGAGGCCCCATTCAACCACACCTAGAAGCGGCCAGTAGAGAGCCATTAATGGGTATGCTCAGGGCCTTCAAATGCAAATGACCAAGGTGCTCACCTGTAGGAGCAACTCCTTTGTCCCAGAGTGGGGAAAACTAAGAGGTGAGGGTGGACACAGATGGGAACCTGGAAAGAATTGCTACCTGTTTTGCATAGATTTTAACCAATGATGTAGATGCATTTCTCAAAGCCTACTTTGCATAAATGTTAATTATGCTCATACCCCCAAAACAATATAACCTCCACTAGAAGATGTCCTGCTTCCAGGTACCCTTCCACCTTGCCAGTCTCTGTTCTCCTTCCTTAAATAAATTCTATTCCTCAAAAAACTAGGGATGAGCCCACCATATGACCCTGCTATTCCTCTCCTGGGTATTTTTCCAGGGGACTTAGAATTAGCACATTACAGCGACAGAGCCATATCTATGTTCATAGCAGCTCAATTTACAATAGCTAAATTATGGAACCAACCCAGATGTCCCTCACTGGATGAATGGATCCAAAAACTGTGGTACATATATAACATGGAATTTTACTCAGCAATTAGAAACAGTGATATTGCAGCCTTTGAAGGTAAATGGATGGCTATGGAAGAAATGCTGAGTGAAATCAGCATAACCCAGAGAACCAAGGGTTGAATGTCTTCACTCATCTGTGGAGGCTGGAACTAGACTCTGGCCATTGAGAAAGGAGGTCTATAGAGTATCATGTTTTAAATCCAGATAAGGTGTAATGTTATACAACCTAATACATTTTTAGAAATGTTTTGGGAAGGAGAGGGGAGAGGAGGAATAGGGGTAGGTAATTGGGGTGGACACTCTTGGGGGTAAATCTAATCTTCAGAATCTATATATGTATTATATTATTTTGTTAAAAAATTGTGTGATTGTTTAATAAATAAATTTGTAAATTAAAAAAATTAATAAATTATATTCCTTTTACTCCTCCTTCATGGCTGTCCATGGATTTTATTCTTCAAATTTATAAGACAAGAACCCAGAAGATTGGCGCTAAATTCCTGGGGTGAATTTCCACATCAAGAGCTGCAACAGGACACTCAACAGTAGTGGAGGGAAAAAACCATTATTTGGATTCTCAGGAGGACAAAGAGTGTGGTAGATTGTTGATTGTCTGCCTAGATCCCTCCCCATTATCCCTTCCCCCACCCCCCTCCCCCTCCCTCCAAATTTAACAGATTCTTAAAAAGGATAAAAATGGGAAAAAAACCCACAAATGTGTGTGTGTTTGTGTGTGTGTGTGTGTGTGTGTATCTCCAAGAACCAAGCAGCACAGTAAGAACACAGGAACACACACAAGAAAGAGGACGCGAGTGGAAGAAAAAAGTTCTTAACAAAAAATGAAAGAATTCTCTCAGCTGAGAGGTCCACACTGTAGACAAGCACCTCACTGCCAGCCACGCCCTTCTGCCCTTCTCTTTCTTCTTGCCCTGTGCACCTGGGAGCTGTCACACCTTCCTCTTTGTGTTTCCTCCAGTCTGCCCCCCTGGAAGGGCCTGGAAAGGAAGCTGGTGAAGCTAGCACTCTGCCCAACCCCCTTCTCCCCAGTGCATGGTAGGACACAGTGGGAAGTGGTGTCCCTTGTTTTTATCTTGACAGACCAATCAGATGCACTCCCAGGGTGGAGCTGCTTCCTCTAAATGGAAAGTTCTGCAGCTGAGGTGTAGCTCTAATTTGGCTTTTGGGTGGTATCTGCTCCAGAGAGACTAGAACAACACAGCCCTAGGGCTGGACCAGTGCTGATCTCTGCTGGGAGTCTGGATCTCAGGAGCCTTCTCAAAATTCTTGTAGACCAGGGGACCCAATGTGCCTCAAGTCTCCAACCTGCCACAGTCCACTGCTACAGCATCATGACTCCTGCTAACTAAAGTTATTTTTAGACTACACTACCCATGGAAATCAAACATAGCTGGCATTTCACGTTATTCCTTTTTGTAAAACTACTAAAGGTTGCTGTACATAGAAAGTATTAGATACTATATCTTGAATACTTAGAGACAAATATTATACCAATTGTTTAGTAAGCCAGAAAAAATGTGCTACCAAATATTAAAAAACATTATTACCAACAAGTTCAAATCATTTATTTGCCTTCTAACAGATTTACTCTAGTCGTGATATTCGCATTAATTTAACAATTTAGGAAACTATGTGAACACTTACTTAGCTATAAACCACTTTGTTACCATACAAATAGAAGCACATAGGTATACACAAGAAAATCTAAAAGCAAAGTGTCATGAACAAACTACACCACCAACAGCATTTGTGTCTTTCCACAGTATCATGATTCGTAGACTAACAATGAATTCTCAAGTTCCACTACTTTCAGCAGTTGAAATTCAGTAAATCCTCGTTAGCCGCCTGATGGTCAGAAGCTGAGCAATCACAGGCTCTTTTATTCCAATCTTAATTTCTGAAACATATAACATTGCAGTGAAACATCACACTTTGCACAACATGTATAGATTACATAAAGGGTGAGGAAGGAAGGGCTCAGGTGGCCACTGGGGTTAAGAAGGTTGAGCTGAGAGCAAAGGCAGAGAGTCTCTGTAGGTGGTCAGATAAGATTGGAAACAGGTGAAGAGCTTTCTCAGAGCAGAGAGCTGTCAGAGAGGAAGCATCTAGGTTGGGGTCTGGATGGACAGCAGTTTCAGAGGGTCAGCTTGGAGTTTCTGTCTGAGATGCCAGCTTGGCGTGGGCCATATGTCCTCAACACAGGCAGGAGAAACTGCTGAGCTGAAGCCCAGGGACAGAACTGGATTGACTTCAAAGCTAATGGCAAGGGTCCGTCTTTTGTGACGAAAAGAAGGTACATGCTTCATTCAGTGGCCTGCTGTGCTCACTAAGCTCACAAGCCTGATTTTTCTAATACAGGTGTGGTATTTCCATGCATCCATGTGCTTCTGATCAATTTATGAGACAACAGAACAGCACTGTGAGATATAAAAATTTTGGAAGCTGGAGAGCAGATGAGTGAAGACTTCATGGCTGATCAGACCACTGATGACTGACACTTGCCAGCAAGCCAGCCAGAGCATAGAAGTGTGTGAATGTGGTACTGAAACAGAGAGGCTGGTTGGTTAGAAATCCGTGTAAGGAGCAGCCAGGATACTGCCTAAGCCAGGGCAGCCGTGATGAACCAGCTCTGGACTAGAACTGGGCAGGGTTACAGATGGGAGTGGAGGACTTTGAAAGTAAACCTGTACACTTCAAATTCTCCCAGTCCTCCCCCCGGGGCTCTACCCCAGGCTGGGCCATCCTTGCGCTTCCCAGCACATCTACTGTGTGTCGCACACTGACAGGAACAGAAATGGCACTCCTTTCCTAGAGCTGTGGTAGCACAGTATCCCAGACTGGAACCTGAAGCAGCAGAGAACTGAAATCAGAAACCGCAGCGTGGGTAGGGTGGTTCCGATTCTGGGGCTATCCTCTCTGGACCTCTCAGCTTCTGGCAGCCTTGGGTGTTCCTGGGATTGGGCATGGCTGTCTCCCCCTTATCTCACACCTTTTGTGTGTGCCAGTCACGGTGATCAAATCTCATCTTTCTATGAAGACATTAGTCATACTGGACATAACTTGATTCATCAAAGATCCTATTTCCAAATAAGGTCACAGCCAGAAAGACAAGGAATTGGGACTCCAACACACCTTTTCTGGGGAGATGAAACTTACCTGTATAACCCATGCTTACCTGTATACTTTCCACCCTAGGAATTGTCATCGTCTGGGGCTTCAGAGCATAGCTCTGTTTGATCAGATATGATTTAGACATCTCAGTAACAGAGCAGGAATAGTTATGTTTATCCACATTTCTGTTCTTGCTATTTTTCATTCTTCCTTACTGATGTTCTGAGGTTCTTCCTTACCATGACAGCACTGCCACCAATATCTCTAAGCATTGATCTGAAGCAAAACATTACTTTTTCTTTATCTGAGAATGTCTTTATTGCCCTTCATTCCTAAAAGTAGCTTTACCTAAAAGAAACAGAACGTTGATTTTTTTTTCTTTCCTTCCCTAAAAAAAAAAATGTGTGCCAGCTCCTTCCAGTTTCAACCTTCCGGAGAAGCAACTCACTGTCATCAAGTGTGGTGTTCTACTCTAGGTACTTCCCTTCTAGCTTCTGTCAGGATTTCTGTTCCTTTGTCTTTAGTTTTCAGAAAATAATGAAGTCTTTGGGGTAAGTGTTTTACTTGGATTTTACTTAGGTCCTTGCATCAGCAGGTTTATGACTTTTGCCAAATTTTGAATTTTTCAGATGTTATTTTTTTCAAAACCTCTTTTGGCCCCACTACCTTTCTCTTCTGGGATTCTGATGATATGAATGTCAGGTTTTTGGTTCAGATCTTCTCAAACTTGCAAAAAGGCACACACTCACTAGTAGACCCCAAAATGCAGCCTCTCAGAGCAGATAAGACTAAGGGGATTCAGCATCTGAAGAGTTTTCCATGTTCTAGTACTCTAACAAGTTCTCTCCGTGTCCATCCTGTGATGATCCATCAACTCCAACCATTAACACCCTTACAAGATTCTAAGGAAGCTAAAGACCTACTCTGGTTATCTGGGAGGCGACCCGTCCCTTAGCTTTGAGCTTTCCACTCCAATCCTGTAAAGTTCCATTTTGTTTGTACCTAACTATTGTTGGTCAGGAATGTATGCATTAGGGTGACTGTGCACCCGGAGCCTGGCATTTTGCATAGCATTAGGATTACCTAGAAGGAAATGAATGGTTTGCCATTGAGGACTCCAGCAGGAGAGCTGATAGTTTTATACATATTTATAAACCCATAGGATGCATTTTCGCACATTGACAAGTACGAGGTGCTCTGGGAGAAACAGGACACCTTCCATCCTGCGCTGAACTTGGCTTCACAGAGGACTGAGTCTAATGCTGAGCATTCATTCACTTGCTTATTCATTTAATCCACACACATTCTTACCAAGTAACTCTGGCAATAGTGCCAAAGCAGTTGGGACAAGGTCCCTGTGTTGAATATTCAGGAAGCAATTAAAGAAAAGAGAAAAAGGAGAGAGGGATTCCAGCAGAGGGAAGAAAGAGCATGTAAAAGGGATTGACATGAAATATCTTAGTTATTGCTCTGTCTATAAAAAAAAAAAAAAAACCCTGGAAGGAGACACGCGGACACAGGAATATGTCCATGGGGTTCTACCTCTGGAGAGTAAGATTACAGATGCTTTCCATTTTCTTCTTCCTTTTTCTTTGTTATCAATTTTTTTCCAATGAACATATAGTGAGTTTGTTTATCAATGTCTACACACAGCAAGTCCATTAGCAAACACAAAAATGATGTCTTTTTCAAAGACTGTTGGAAGTTGTGCTGAGATTTCATTTTTGAGCTGCACCTACAAGAGTAAGAACTCTGGTAATGCCATGGAAGGGAAACTCGGGAAAGGGAAGGGAACATGGCTATTTGGATTCTAACCTTTCTCTGCACAGGCCATTAATATACTTCAGAAAGGTCAAGACTCCTAAAGCACTGTGGTATTTGAGCTGGACATCAGATTCACCACCAGTCATCACTTATTGGGTGAGTGACCCCCTCTGACTCTTCTGGAATCTAGGAATCCCTGCCAGTTTCTCTCTCCAGGGAATCTGTTCCCTGAGGAAACTGGTCCTCCTGAAAAATCCTGGTTCTAGGTGAAAGAAACCCCAACCACCACTTTGTGATTAACAATATGGCTTCTTTGGGGACACTCAAGATTGCCTGCTGTTCGGTTGCTCATTCCAGGAACAACTTTAGAGAAAACAATTTCCTGTGGGGATACCTCTTCATTTCGGTCTTTCTCTCCGCCAGAGTCCCTGGGAGGGCCCTTCTTAATCGATTTCATCTAACATGGGCCAAACCTCATCACAGGTTCCAGTAGACAGCCCCTTAGTGTGCCATCCCAACCAAACCCTGGATCTCCAAGACACAGTCAAAAGATTTGTGTTCTTATGTAATAATTGCTTGTTCCCAATATAAGTTGGACAATAACAGTCACTGGTCTGAAAATGGCACATTTTACCCCCAAATTCTCAGAGATCTTAAACTCTCCACTGCAACGTTCTCTATGCCCAGGCCTCTCTGTTCCAGGCTTAGTACTCCAGACCTTTCTCTCTGCTCACACTACTCAGTTAGTCTTTCTTCTCCTCAGTGAGAAACCCTCAGGGTATCCTCTCTTGGTATTCCTTCCTCTTTGGGAGTTCTGTTTCCTTTCTGTTACTCTAAAATCTTTTACTTTGCTCTGTCTGACCTGTGTTCACAGATCTCATTCCTGGAACTAGCAAGAATCCACCTGTCCCCCCCTCCCTATTACGTTTATAGGGATTCACCTGGATCTATGAAAGGAGAAATAAAATGAACAAAGGAGCTCTCATTTCTCTTCTCTGTGCTCTTAGCGGACAAACTGTCTTTTTCTCCCCTTCTCTGTAGAAATGTCTGTTCCACCTCTATGCCCTGGTGCTCAGGCTACTCCCAGCCACTCTCTATGTCCTGATCTGCAGTTCTTTTTTTTTCCATCAATTTTATTTTTAAGGGGGGAGGGCATTAGAAGAGAGAGAGAAAGAGAGTCAATTTTATCCAGTTTTTCATGTGGTTTTCGTTGTTCCTATTCTTCATTGTGTATATGGTGCTAGTGTTTGAACCTGTGTCCTTGCTTATGCCAGGCAAAAGCCATCACCGCCAATTCACCACTCCAGCCCCACTGACTCTCAGTTCCTTCACCCTCTCTCTCTCAAGTCCTGAACCCCAAGTCTGTGTCCACTGTTGGTCTTGCACACCTAAATCCACGTGTTTTGTTACTAATTAGTCTTGTTTTGTCTAAATAGAGTTTATTTGGGTTTTTTATCCCTCTTTTTCCTGTCTTTAATAAGAGGGCAATTAAAAGCTCTAAAATCTGCTTCCTGTTAATTTTTAGGTATATTTGGGCAAAGTTGTGTATGTTGTGTCTGTGTCATGTTTACATGTGTTTCCTACGTACATGGTACCAAAACTGGCATATAGATAAATGAGGGCTCATAAATTAAAAATTAACTTTTGGTTCACATAACTTAAGTTGGTTCAACAGCACAGGGTATTTGAAGGTTGGATCTCAAAAAGTTTGTGATTGGGTTGCCTGTGCTCAGCACAATGAATTGAAGCTATTTTAGGTTTGTTTTTTTTTTTTTTTAAGAGCGAGGGACAGTGAGAGAGACAGAGAAAGAGAGAAACAACTTTATTTAGTTTTTCACATGGCCTTCATTGCTCCAACACTTAGTTGTGTACATGGTGCTGGGGTTTGAACCCGGGTCCTCAGGCTTGCCAGGCAAGCGCCAAAACCGCTGAGCCACCGCTCTAGCCCCTAGGTTCTTTTCTTAAGGACAAATTATGATGCACTGAGAGAGGCCAGAACCTCTATGTAACAAAAGGTTTCTTAAAACATTGATCTGCTATTATCTATCAAGACAATCCTTGGTGTCAGGTTTTATAGTCTGGTGACTTCCCTGGCAAAATAAACAACTATTATTTTGGATTATTACCCTAAACTATGTATTCTAAATTTTGCTTCAAAGGTTAAACTTGGTTAATATAAGGACATCAGTTATTGTGATGGCATTACTGACTCATTTGCATATTAGGTGTGTTCATGCCCTGCAGGTACACAAATCTTTTGAAGCATGAAACTTGGGAGAGCACTTTACCAAGTTAGTGTTACCGGACTAAAGTTGCCTACAGCAGTAATCTCTTTTCAGACTGGTATGGAAACCACAAATTAGATTGGAAATTTATTTGTCATTTAATGTCATGTGATTAGAGATCCCATTATAACCTATAATAAGAACAATTCAGTTTGCTTGAAAGTTGACAATGTGGAAAGTTGTGTAAGTGAATAGAGCCCCACCTTGCCTGAGATAAGTCTCTGCCTCAAGCCCTACTCCATATCAGGATGATCCCAAACTAGGTTAAACTTAAGCACATTTAAGGTGTGCTCAAAGGATAGATTTACCGATCTTAAGATATTAATATTAGAAAATGTTTCTTGATTTAAAACTATTATGCAAGTTAAATGTTTTTGGATTTATTAATTCCATTTGTATTTTCCTTATAAACTTTGCAACTGTCATCTGCTAATGTTTTGCAGAAGTACTGATTGTAACAGAAAAAAAAAAACTGAGTTAACACACTCCATAACCTACAGGACAGATAAGATATAATACCAACTTCTAGTAGGGTTACTGACACTAATTAAATGAAAGGGGTTACTATAAAACTGTACACTTTAAAGTTGAAGACAGGTGAAACTGGCCTGCTGGATGTTTAAACCCAAAGCTTAAAGGCCAAAGTCAGGCAAGTAAAAGGGCCAAGGAAAGGCAGCCAACATTTTGGCCCTGGCCATGTAGGGTCAGCCAGGTCCCAGAGAACTATGGGACAAACTGCCCTTTTTCTCTGGTTCTCGTGACATCCCAATCAGGGGGATCATGAGGGCCCCAGAAAAGGACAACCAGTGCATATTCTGGAAAGAGGAAGGTCATTAGAAAGGGAAATATCTCCCATGCTTCCAAGGGAAGCCATATGAGGACAGCAAGACCCTGACCCATCCTCACAGAAGGCAGCACTGGTAGAGGAAGGCTGCAGGAGCCAAGAGGCTCTCACATGCACTTGAGAGTGACCTGAGGAATCTCAGCTGACACTAATAGATAGACAAAATATCAATTTTGACCAACTTGGACTTAAACACCTGGCAGGAGAGTTATAACCAAAGCACAGCCATACATGGACATTTAAGAAGAGATAGTGATTATTTTAATGGAACTCAAAATACATGCTTGTGTCAGTCCCCCCACAGGTTAATAGTTCTAATATTTATCCCTCAGATCAATCTAAAAGATATAATGTGGCATATAAAAGCCCTATTTTACTTTTATAAATGAAATCAAACATGTGGTCGGGTGTGGGTGAGCAAGGAAGAAATTTTACTTTGGCCGAAGGGCGAAAGAAAAATGCACGCCTCGCAAGGAAGTGAGGGGTTTTTAACTCCAACCTGAAGCAATACTGCCCTCTGCCCTAAGTGGAGGAGCTCAGGTGCACAGTCTGCGGGATGGGCTATGATTAGGTGGAGGCGGGTGCAAGAGGGAGTAGGCGGTGACTGGGAGAAAATGGAGTAAAAGGAGGTAGTAGGTTATACATCACAATCTTGCAAGTTTGACAGAAAAGACACACATCTTACAATACCAAGAGAGTCCTAAGTGACACAGCTAAAGGGATCCTTCTGCTCACACAAAGGTAATGCCAATAAACACCTACATTATAGATATAAGATGACATTGCCCAACTCAATAGGACAAATGTGCCATTATAAAAATTAAATGCATTTTTAGCAACACTACTAATGTTTCTAAGGCCCTGAATGTCCTCCACTCACAAATAAATGACATGTCAGACCCCACACTAAGCTCTCTTCAAAGGCTGGCTGATAATACTGCTTTGTTGCATTGTTTATTGTTCCAGCATGATCTTCCCCCTATATATACCATGTCCACTCACCTGCCAACCACCATGGACCTCAGGACTGCCCTGATGCACAAGATGCCTAGAGTCCATTAAGCACCAGATGGTCATGGTAATATGACCCTCCATGGAGCTGCCTCCCAACTTCCTCTGAGTCCCCTTAGATAGACCCCCGGAGAGTTTCCCTGACTGCCACAGCCAACGCCCACCATCAGCATGAAGAAGGCAGAGTGGTCATCGCCCTATTCTCCTTACAGCAGTCAAGGATCTGTTCAGAGGGGTAATTGAGACAGGAGATTGATTATCTGTAGGCAGATAGAAATAGGAAACTTGGAGAATGGGATCCCACCCCGCTGGTTAAAACCCAAGGGTAAAACCTTGCTTTTGACTGCTGGACTGGTAGATCCCACTCATGCTTGGATGCTCGGCTCTTATTCTTGGCAGGAACACACTAACCATATTCAATGCCTCTATTCATTTTAGTTCCCACCATTGTTTCTCTTCCTCCTCTTCCTCCACTATCCTCTTATGATGACCAGAAGCTCCTTACCCACTAACCTCCCTGTCAGTGCTCCTCCCTGAGGTGTCAGCCACAGTGTGAAAAACCTCTAAGCCCACTGTGGCCACATATTATATTCCTATTAAAAATTCCTTATAAGACCCTGCCTGCAGCTAAGACAAGTGGTCTCCTATCACCTTTCTGGATGTCTCAACTATAACCAGTGAATCTTCTTCCTGTGCAGAATTAACACGCTCATTTACCTACTAACTGGACAGGAGCTTGCCTAGCTCCTTTCCTCTTCCCAATTCTCTGTATAATTATCAGCCTTGCTGCTGGGCCCTCCCTGTTTTGGCTCTTTGCCTCCTTTTCACAGAGGACCATCAATGCCAGTACTGATCAGAGGGTCCAGAACATCCTCCTGCTGAGCTCTATTAGAATCAATACCAATGCCTACAGAAGTCCTCAACCGATCCCCCCTCTCAGCAGGAAGTAAGTTAATAGACATTGTTGCCCCTTCTCCCTCTCACCTCTTTTCCTATCAAATGAAAAGAAAAAGGCAGAAACATTAGGTAGAACTTGGCCTAGGCAATCCCATTTTGAATCTTATCCTCCATCTTAGAACAAGACCCCTTATCCCTAAACCCCAGACCCACCCATTTCTAAAACCCTGACCCACCTATCCCTAAAGCCCAGATCCACCTAAGGAAGGACCCTTCCCTGATAACTCCCTAGCAACACCCTAATCTTCTTTTCCCTTAGTCCTCTGTATCTACCCCAGTCTGTAAGTGGAAGATGGGTCCCATACTCCACTGGGCCTCCCTCTTCAGGTTTCTCTGGAATAAACCTGTGTTAGTTGAGCTGCCTCTCTCCTCTTTATTTCCTGCATTTCACTTCTTTCTTTACAGTGAGAGATTCCTGGGTGATACTGATGCTTCTGGTGTGCAAGATATAATAATTCTTCTTTAATGAATTGACTTACCAGCATTTTCCAGATTTCTCCTGCTACATGGATTTGAACAAGCGTACAGCAGGCTGGCCAGATATGCGGGTCCCCAACTGTGTGTTGCAGAATTTGCAATACCCATACAGCCCCAGCAGCACTCTGGGCTTCAACTGCTACTCCTCCTCCTGGCCTTTCCTGCCCCTTCATGGAGCAATGTTCTTCTGGAAGACCAGTCAGTAAGTTGCCATCTAAGACCTCCAGGGTTCTTCCCACCCCTTCCTGGATGCCCTCATCTCACCCACTTTGGAGAGCTTTTCTGCTGTGGTCATTTTCTGGGCAATTGTTTCTATGCAAGGCCCCCTCATCTCTCGCTTAAAAGATATAAGAAATAAAATAGTTTAAAAAGGTTCCATGGTCCTTAGCTCCACTTTTGGAAATTAGTGCAGAATTTCTCCTGTGCTTAAAGTGAATATGAGGACTGAGATAAGCCGAGGAGGGACAGCAGGAACAACAGGCCCAGCCTGGGTTGGATTTGGAAGGAGCTGGGAAAAGGGCAGAGGAAGCAGAGTAAGACAGTCTAGCCAAAGGAGGAGTCCCCACAGGGTAGGGTGGAAGGAGCAAAGGAGGGTTGGGAAAAAAGAAGATTTTAAAGGTGATCATGAATTATCTGAAGGGTGGGGACTAAGGTAGGGACAGTGGCACTGAGTAAAGGGATCTCAGGAAGTCAGGAAGAGGCCTGGTGAGGAGGCCTAAAGTGCAGAGAAAGTGGTTAACTCTTTTGAATGAACAGATTAAAACAGAAGAGTTTTCCTAGAAAAGTTTCAAACCCATTCATTGCTATAAATTCACCTTGATTTCCACCACTTGATGCAAGGGCAGCAATGAGAAGCAACTTTGAGTGAAATTGGGATCACTGTTCTCTGATGCTGCTAAAATCTTTAATCTCTGTGGGTTCCAGGGTATCTGTCTCTGTGAAGCAACAGAATCTGCAGATAGGAATAATATACTCTTCAAAAGATGATGAGAATCTTCGGTCATTCCCCTGTACTTGATTCTTGGTCCAAAGCTGCAAATTGTATTTCATTTCCAATTTCTCCCCTTCCTGAAGAGTAAAGTAAGCCTTGGACAATTTGAGATTACAATTGAGAAAGATAGAACCTTGGAGCTGGAAAGCCCTTCACACACAGGTGAGTCCCTCAGAGCCCGTGCCAAGCACTGACAATGCTTCCATAGAGAGGAGGTGGCTGACAAAGACTATGGGCAGGACAGTGATTTGAGCTGTAGCATTGTTGAATGAGAGCTGTTTTGCCAAGGTTTATCTAGAACCAACAAATAAGGCAGATTAGATTACGTGTCTAGGAAGAGGAGCACAGGTCAAGGGTGGAAATACCCCGTAGAGCAGTCCTCTGCATAGGACGAGTCTCCTTCTTGTACCCCAAGGCCTGGAGACATTTTGGATTGTCACAGCTGAGAAGTGCTACTTGAATTTAGTGCATAGAACCAGAGCAGCAGATAAACAGTGTGCAGTGCACGAAAATCCACTTACAATGACGATCTATTAGCAGTGTTGGGACTCAAATGGTTAGAAAACCATTTGCAGAGAGCCAGCAGTTAGAGTGTGAGTTGAACTAGGCATAGGGAGAGGAAAACAGAAAAGAAAGCAAGCAGCTAGATGGTAGATGAGGGCAGGCGTCTGGGAAGCAGCTTTATGAAAGCCTAGGAAGAGGAGCCAGGGGCGGGATAGGTCCAGGAGTGAGACTGAGGGACCAAGGGGAGCCACCTGGTCCCCATATTCTGGTCTCAGGTCCAGAAGCAAGACTGAGGGACCAAGAGGAGTCAACTGGTCCCCATGTTCTGGTCCACAGGTCCACGAGCGACACTAAGGTACCAAGAGGAGCCACCTGGTGTTCTGATCCTGTTAACTCAGGTAACAGTTTCTATTTTACCATGATTTTCAGACCTTGAGGAAAATGTGTCCCAGCCAGAGGATCACTGGAGACCTGTGGGCTTTGTCCAGGGCCTCACTGTCGAGAGGCCCTGGGGTGGCTCTGGTTTCTGCTCTCCGGGGATGACCCCTCTGTGCTGCCACGTTGGAGAACTCCTTTCTGAAGGGAGAATCTCTTCTTCAGGCTCCTCTTCCCTTCACACTCCCTCCACTAGCAAAGCCCCATCAGTCAAAGGCAAAGCTGAGAATAAGGCCCTTGCATATGTGAACAATCAGCTCTTTCTGAAATAGGCATCAGGGACCAGAGCATTCAATGCTGGGGTATGTGGAAGATGCTGGAGGGCTCCAAGGAATGGACAGTTGGTAAAGAAAGAGATTCTTTGGAGCAGCCTGGTGAGTGGGAAAATGAGCCCTGCAGCAGGTAGGGACAAGACACAGGGAGGGTGAAGGGCTCCAACTCCCTCCAGTTTCTCAGGAGCACATCCAAGTCTCAGGATGCCATCAGCGTCAGCTGTGCCACCAGGGTTTCTGTGACGGAGGGGTGTAGGTGCTCTCTGCCCTAGCACCATGTTGGGGAAGAGAAAGAGGAAGTGATGCTCCTCAGCCTCAAGTTCTGCTCCTTTTGGGCTTTGGGACACCAGAGTCACATTTTGCAGATGACTTTGGGCTGTGACCTCCAGGAGAATGGCAACTTCGAGAGCTTCTGGAAATATGACTACTTCACATTCCAGCCAGCGTCACCCTCCTGGAATGCTGATGTCCCTGAGGCCCAAAGCATGGTGCAGCTTGCAGGAGGGTAGAGACGTGGCTCAACACCATGGCTCTCTTTGTCGATGGTGACCATGAGCGCTAGCTTCAGAAGCAGCTGGGAAGAAACCTCTGGAGCAATTAGGTAACCCTCCCTCCAATGGAATCAGAGAGACTAGCTTCAGCCTCTGAACCTCAGTGCCTCCACCCCCATCTTCTGGTCAGAGAAGCTGGTGCCATCAGAGCTTCACCCAGGGCCAGGGTCTAGGTATGCACTCCCTGTGGCCGGGTCTTGGCTCTATCAGAGCAGGGACTGGCCTGAGGGCACAGAGAAGCAGGCTAGACAGAGACCAAAATCACAAGAAACTGGAACAGGATCCTTGGTGACATTTCATGCATGGTCTGAACATGACCTCCCTGGAATGGACCTCATGTGTGAGGCATCTGCTTCCTGAGTGGAAATTCAACCTGAGACACCAAAGCATTGAGGAGGTAGAATCACACCCGGTGAATCACTTAACTGAAGCAAGGTATCCCCACCTCAGCACCATGTCCAGGAGATTCTGAGTTAAGTTTTCCTCTTGGGGCACAGGAGTAACCTCATTCATAGGGATTTTGTTTCTCTGGATTCCTTTGTGAATATTCGTGAAACTTGAGCCTCCTCAATTCCATGTGCTTCAGATCCTTCCTTCAGATGCACTTCAACAATGTGGATTGGCCCATGGTCCTACTGTGAGTTGCTTTGACTGTGACTGGCCAGAGGAGACCAGAGTCTGGTGGAGGCCACACACCAGGCCTCACTTGGAGGCTGCACACCACACCTCACACTGAGGCAGCTGTGAGGAATGAGACCTCTGGGCAGGGTGTAGTTGCTCAGGATATGGCCTTGGAGAGGACCCTGCGAAGGTCTCACATGGGAGACTAACGGCCCACAGTTATGAACACCATCAGTTGTAACCTAAGGAGACTTAGTCCTAAGGACTGATAGCTTCAGAAATGATCTTCTGACCTAAAATCTCTTGTCATTATGCAACCTCTGTCAGCAGGAAAGGTGACCCCAAAGTTTCTCCTGGGGAGGCTAATGTCCCCACAGGTATTTGGGGACACAATTATCAGAAGGTGAGTGACCATTAACCTTGGGCATGTGTAAATTTAAGCTAATAAGTGATAAAGTAAATCAAACCCACTATGTCAATATTCTGTATTGAGAAAGAACATACGTAAATTTCATATTTAAGTATTTCAGATAATTAAGGTTTAACTGATAGTAGATTATATTAGGGAAAATAATTATCCTTCTGATTTTTATTTGGATATCTTATTGAGTTTATAAGTACTTTTAGACATTTAAGAATATTTAAGATTCATCATATTAAAGATGAGCTTAGACTTTTAAAAGGTACTGAAGTGCTTGGAATGGCTTTGGCAATTGAGCATTTCATGGATACTTTAGAAATATACTTTACAATCACAGTTAAAAAGTTTTTAAAATTTGGTTAGTTAAAGGGCTGGAGCCATGGCTCAGCAGTGAAACCACATGTCTGGCAAGTACAAAGACCAGAGTTCAAACCCCAAAACCACGTACAAAACTAATTGTAGGAGAAAAGAAGTCAAAATGAAAAAAATAAATAACATGATTCTCTCTTTCTCTCTCTCCCACTCTCTCCCTCTAAGGAAAAAAAAAAAACTGTGCTTAGTTAAATTGCAAAATGCCCATCAAGAGTGATTTAAATATTTGGGAGATTAATAAATACAATAAAAACCCTGCAAATTGAAAGTTTAAAGAAGAGCTATTAAC
This sequence comes from Aplodontia rufa, assembly GCA_004027875.1. Taxonomy (NCBI): domain Eukaryota; kingdom Metazoa; phylum Chordata; class Mammalia; order Rodentia; family Aplodontiidae; genus Aplodontia; species Aplodontia rufa. The sequence continues at coordinate 53,720 of PVKS010010647.1, forward strand.
AATTTTGTCAAGTAATCAATAGGATGCTACATTTTTTAAGTGCTAAAGTTCTCGAATGATCTTTCTGCATAGAAAAAGACATAAAATGCACATTAAGAACATCAAGCCTATGCCGGAGGTGAGATGGGGGGGGGGGCAGCCTAACCTCCAGGCCTGGCATGTCTGTCACTCTCTGCTGCTGCAACACCAGCTCCCACCCCTCGAGTCCAGCATGGTGCAGAAGCTTAGCTCTGTGCTGCCCCATACAGCAGCCACCAGCTGCGCACCGCTACCATTGTTCCTCTGATACATCAGTCACCTTTCAAGGGCTCGGTAGCCACCGGAGGCAGGCAGCAATAGTTCTGAACAGTGCCAGAAGATCACCATCCACCCAGAGTCCTATCAGACAGCAGTGTTTTAGAGCATTCTCCAGCTCTTGCCAACTTAGCACATTCCTTAAAAGTTTTCAAAAATAACTTACTTCATTTGAATGTTGCTCATAGAAATTTCAGCAAATCCTTTCCGCAGAAGGACAGACCACATGCTGTTCAGGATTCCCTGATCCATCCTTTCTTCTATCTCAGTCGCCTCAGGCTGCCTTAACCCTCAGTAGACTTGGGGGCTTAGAAAAACAAATGCATTTCCTCACTTTTCTGGTCATTTGCAAGCCTAAAGTCAAGTTCTGACCAGCTCAGCTCCTGGTGAAGGCTGTCTACTTGGTTTGTAGGCACTGGCTGTCCTACTGTGTGCTCACAAGATCAGAGAGGGCTCCCTTGAGTCTCTACATGAGCACTATCCCAGCCTAAGCCCTCCATCCTCAGGAGCTCGGAGGCCTCATGAACTCAGCGCATCCTAACCGTTTCTCAAAGGCCTTTTCTCCAAACACCTTCGCAGAGGTTAGGGTTCTAGTCTATAACTGAATGGGGCACCATTCGGTCCACAGCACCTACTTTGTTAATTTTTGGGAGCTGCAGTTACAAAGCACCTCCAATGGGGTGCTAGAAAAACAGATGGTCACTGTCTCACCATTCAGGAGGCTGGAAGTCTGACATCAAGATGTCCTCAGCCTTGGATCCTCCTGAGGTCTATGAGGGAAAATCTATTCCAGGCCGCTCTCCCAGCAGCCCTGGCTTGAATGGGCCTTCTCCCTGTGACTGCTCACGCTTTCCCTCCATACCAGTCAGTTCCTGTGAAAATCTCTCTTTCACCAGGATGCTAGTCCAGTTCGATTAGAGCCTACCCTAGTGAATTTAAGACTAGCTGGATTATCTGCAAAGAGCCTATTTCCCAACAAGGTCACATCCACAGGTACAGAGTCAGGACTTCAACAGCTTTGGGGAAACATACTTCAACATGCACCACCCACCCTTCCACGAGAGTTCCCAGAAACAGGAAGGATGAGGCTGAATTGCCAGGTGAGGGCCCAGAGCCAGCTTGTGAGCAATTTCGTAGTCTCATGAGGTGAACTAACATCTCCACGGGGAAGGAAGGCAGCCCTGGGAAGAGCAGAGCTCAGGATTCATCCTTCCTTTCACCCTGTTCCTCAGAGCCCCCTGCAGGCAGGTGACCACTCTTTCTGGGAAGTGGTGCTGCAGAACCAAGCTCTGAGCTTCTTCCCTTGTGCTACAGTGCTGAGCTCCTGGAGGGGTCAGGAGGGCCTGCACTCCAGCCACGGAAGGTGCCAGCTTGTGGATATGACCCTGTCAGTGCTAAATAAATGTGACTGTCCTTAGAGAAGCAGCCTTGTACCCTTGCCATGCTGAGCGTGGAGGCCTGATTGACAGCCTCATCACCAAGCCGGGTAAAAATCTGGGCTGCCAAGGTTGGAAGCCCAGGTGGGCCTGGCATATTCACCGGGGCAGGGGTTATGATGAAGACCTAGATCCCACATGTTGGGGAGGTTGGGAAAGGAGTCAGAAGTGCATCTCAGTTCCCACCTGGCTCCACACACGCATCCCTCTCCTTGGGTTCATTTTTTTTTTCTTGGTACTGAGGATTGAACCCCAAGACACTCAACCTCTGAACCACATCCCCAGTCCTTTTCATTTTCTTTTATTTTGAGACAGGGTCTAGCTAAGTTGCTGAGGCTGGCCTTGAATTTGTGATCCTCCTGCCTCAGCCTGCAAGTGGCTGGGATTACAGGCATGCACCACCACACCCAGCTTGGGAATTAATTTTAGCAGGTGTTTTGGCCATATCTTGGACTGAAGTTCTTTTGGAAAAGCTATTCTAATCAGGTAAAGAAAGATGTTGTGGGGCTTATTATCTACTACGGAGTTAGCAGGTGCAGTCCCAGACCAGAGAACAATCTGCAGTCTCTTGGTTCCAGTCTCCTTTAGTAGAGCTCCATGTGCTTAGGCAGTGGGGTATAGAAGGTCTTTAACTCTCCAGGCCCACCCACCTGTTGCTTCAGTTACAACATCCACAAAAGAGAAAGGAAGAGAAAGAGAGGAGAGAGAAGAGAGCACTTGTTATATATACCTTCTGCCCCCATCTTTTGCTTTCCATCCACCCATGCAGAAAACCTTCCTAGTGAGCTAAACGGATGGTTTTAGTTAAAAGTGTCCTTCTGAAGGAATATATATATATATTTTTGCAGGTATGCATATTTCATTTACTAAATCCGTGTTTTCTGGACTTTTCCAAGTGTCTGGGTGGACAAGGACTCCATGCAGTGCAAATGCTCCATTTCACCTCCCCCACTCTCCCTGAAGGATGCCTATCTCCAACTTCTTGCCATAGCAGGTGGGGTGGGGGGAATGTAGAGGAAGGCCCTCCATTCTTATTATTTGTCCTCTTATGGTTTAGATATGGAAATGTTCCCCAAAAATTCATGTGTTAGAAGCATGATCCATATGCACCAATATTGAGAGGTGAAAAGGTTGGATTAAGACAGCTGTAACCTCATCAGTGCATTAATCCCTGTGATGGACTGAATATCTGAAGGGACCACTAGGTGGCAACTGTAGGCAAGTTGGTAATGGCAAGAGGGCATGCTCTTGGAGACTTGTCCCTGGCTCCTCATGCTGTCTCCCTGCTTCCCTGCTGTCAGGAGCCCAGCAACTCTCCTCCATCGTGCCCTTCCGCCCAGATTTCTGCCTTCTCTCAGCCCTAGAGCAATGGAGTCAGCTAATCACAGACTGAGCCAGACCTCTGAAACCCTGAGCTCCACATAAACTGTCTCCTCTAAGTTGCTCCTGTCATGTATTTCGGTCAAAGCAACAGAAAGCTGACTAACACAAACCTCTAGACCTTTCTTTGGTAGTTATTTCCTCATAGGTTTTATTTATTTATTTTAGAGAGAGAAGGACAGTGAAAGAGAGAATCAATTTTATTTAGTTTTTCACCTGGTTTTCGTTGCACGACTCTTAGTTGTGTACGTGGTGGTGGGATTTGAACCTGCATACCTGTGCATGCCAGGCAAGCGCTGTAACCGCTGAGCCACTGCTCCAGCCCCTCTCACAGGTTTTAAACAGATAACTGATGAACAGACATTTTTCCCACAAGGTACATGCTTTACAATCATTTTTATTATTTATATTATAACTTTACTCACACCTGTTAATTTACTTGAAGTAGGACTTTAAACATTTTGTGTTTACATAAGTGTTGAACATGAGGTAGGTTTCCCCTCACGGGTGGGAGAAGTTAGGCCAAAGGTGCCCCAATATAATGTTAACACCAACATAATGCACAAACATTTACAGCAATGAGATGGACAGCGATTGCAGCATGAGTAGGAAAACAAGTCCTTACCTGAAATCATCAGTCAGAATTCAGACACCCTAGGAAGGGATTTCTGCAAGACCTTGTGACAGTTGCTGAGGTCCAGTCCTCTTGCAAGATTCCTTTGTGAAAAGCAGCATTGGCAAAGACCATCTTGTGATCCAGAACAGGGTCTGCTTTTCTGCAGTTTGAGGGAAAGAAGGAACGTTGTATCACACTGACTTCCTTTGCTACTTGCTGAAAGGAGTTCACGGTGAGGAGGCACAGGGAAGCAGGGCTGTAGGAAAGACACAGAACCTCTAAGGGGGGAAAAGGGGTGTGTGTCTAGTGCAGTGGTTAATCAGGGCTGTCAGCTTGGCAGAGTTGAGAGATGCCTAAGATAAAGAACTTTCTAGGGGTGTGGAAGTGGTGGCTTAGAGGCTACAGTGCTTGCCTGGTATGTGCAAGGATGGGTGCTCAAACCCCAGCACCACGGACGCAATGAAGTGTTGGAGGAACAAAAGCCGTGTGAAAAACTAAGTAAAATTGATTCTCTCTTTAAAAAAAAAAAAAGAGAGAGAGAGAGAGAGAGAGAGAGAAGTTTCTGGGTGTGTTGATGAGGATGTTTCCAGAGATGATTGGCAAGTGGGACGCAAACCAAGAGGGAGGCCTGCCCTGAATGTGGTAGCATGGCTCCAAAAGCTGGTTGAAACACAAGGTAGAAGAAGGAAGACATCAATGCAGAGGCAGGCTCGATTTTTCTTGACCTGGTTCTGCAAGTGCTGTGTGGTCATCTGAGGACCCTGGGCTCTAGCTCCTTCACTCTTGGAAAGCAGACACTGACCCGTGATTCTCCGAGGTGGTTCCAGGCCTTCAGCCTTGGGCTGGGGCTACACCACTGGTCCTGTTCTTTTTCTGAGACTCCCACTTCTTGGACTGAGCAGCACCTGGTTCCTCCAGCTCTCCAGTCCACAGATGGCCATTGTGGGACTATCCAGCCTCTGATCTTGTGAGCTACTCTAATAAAACCCCCTCTATAATCATACACTTATATAAGGACACATATATGTAAGGCCATATGTATATACACATACACACAAGTACAAACGGGAAATTTGACTGCATCTGATCCTTTCTCTGCAGCTTTTGGTACCAATAAACCCTCATGGCCTCCAGAATATAATTGATAATTCCTTTTTTTGTGTATATGTTAACTTTTGAATCCCCCTCCTGATTGTTCAATGTTGGCATCACCCTGTGTTCTGGTTTAGGCTATTTCCCTTTGCCAGAGAAGAAGTGAAAGAAGAAGAGGAAAGGGAAAAGGGAGGAGAAAGAGCAGGAAGAGGAACAGAAAGAAGAGGGAGGAGAGGGAAGAGAGGGAAGGGGATGGGAAGTGAAATGTGTTTGCTTCTTATAAACTTCAAAGATACACAAAAAGTAGACAATGACAAGCAGATTTTAAAATTCCTATGGAAATTCAACTCAGGATAGCTAAAACAATCAGAAAAAGAACAAATTTGAAAGATCACATTTCTTGATTTAAATTTAGCATAAAGCTACAATCATGTGAACAATGTAGTCCTGACACAAAGATATGAATATAAATTGATGGGATAGAGTTGAGTTCCAGAAGTAAACTCTCACATTTACAGTCAATTGATCCTTTTCTGTATTAATTTTGGTACTGGGGATTGACCGCAATGGTGCTTTTCCACTGAGCCACATCCTCACTCCTTTTCTAAATTTTTATTTGAGACAGGGTCCTGCTAAGTTGTTCAGGGCTTCGCTAAATTGCTAAGGCTGACTTTGAACTTGCAGTCCTCCTGCCTCAGCCTCCCGAGTAGTTGGGATTGCAGTACAGTCCATTGATTTTTTTTTTTTTTTTGTACAAAATGTGTTAGTTTACTAACTCTACTTTTGTCATACATTGGCAACCTCTTTAATATCTAGAAACTAGATATCATAAAATTAGGACTCCTTTGTCCAGTATATATACAATATATACAGTACAGCAAAGTTAAATGAAATGCATATTACAGGGCAACAGAGCAACGGGTAAACTGAAATTTTCTAGCACACTGTAACAAAACACCTTTTGCAACTTCTTCCCTCCCACCTCCCTCAACCCAATG
>PVKS010010648.1:0-59277 GCA_004027875.1 Aplodontia rufa
GGGTTTTTTTTTTTTCCCTCCCCTTCTTAAAAACCAGGGCCAGATGCAGGGCTGCCAGCACGTGGCTTTCCTCTACCATTCACCTAGCAGGGGCCCAATGTTAGGGTTTCCGGTACTTGGTAAAGGGTGCTAGGAGAGAGAGGTGGTCCCTGGGGAAGAGGCCCTGGGGCTGAGGCATTGCCAGTGGTCTGGGGTGAGGGGTATCCCCATTTTCCTAAGATGGAATCCTATAGCCCTGCCCACCTGACCGCTGAAGTCTGAAGGGACACAAGAGCTAGTCCCCTGCCAGTCTCAGCATGGTTAAGTTTGAGCTCTACTGCAGGACTTCAGATAGGGAACCTCATGAAAGAGCGGGATGTGGTGGGAAGTGTAAGCATGTGCAGCCAGGGCTGCCTCCTGTCTTCCTGGGGCCTCACTCTCTCTCCCTCCCTCCCTCCACCAGCTCTCTCAACCTCTCTCAGTTGTTCTCTATCATCTTCTAGGTCCACCATCCATTTGGCGGTGTCCCAATTTACTAGTTCCAGCTCCACAGGGGACCCACCCTGTTCCAGGCAGCTGTAGAGATGGAGGAAGGGGAGGGGCGGGTTGGAGGTCATGTGGGATTTTCATGGCCATGGCTTCAAGAAGGGAGGGGAGGCTGTGCAGGCACCTGAGAGATTTTTACTATTATTCAACCTTTGCGCACTTGCTCTCCTTACCTTTAAAATGGGGGTAATGATGTAATAGAAGGAAATGAGCCCATGGAAGCAGTGTTTTGTGAAGGGCTGCACCATTTCCCCAGCTCAGGGCCTCTCAATGTGTGCTGGGTGGTCCTTCCCTCTCCTCCCTCTGAGAAGGGGCAGACAGCCCTCTTTGGTCCCAAGCAACACCAGCCTCAGAAGGAAGCAACAGGAGCCGCTTGTGGGGAGGAAAGGAACGCAGCAGTTTGCAGGTCTGCTCTCCCTCCTCCAGCCGTAGCACCCTGGGGGACACCATGCATAATTGCTAATAAGCAGGCATGACTGAGTCTTCACAATAATTAAAGTTACCAATGGAGAACTTGTCCATTTCGGGGTCTAATGGTTTTTCAGCACATTAAACATTAAAGGGGTAATCACCTCGCACACACAGTGCTCACGCAGACGCCATGCGTCTCTCCTGATGACGGCAGAGAACTGAAGACAGAACCCCATGCGGAACCTGGAGGGTCTCTTTCCGAACCCTGGGGTTCTGGCCACAAAACCCCACCAGTCTACTCCCTGACCGCCCTGTGGCTGGTGGGGAAGCTGGCCTCGCCAGAAGGGATGTCTCCATGAGGTCCTGCTTTGCCTCCCCATGGACGAGATTCCTTGGGTCTGAAAGAAGTCGGACTCCTAGATCAGCAAAGCCCTTCTAGCGTCCCCTTGCCACCTCTCCTCTGCTGACATTCCTCCAAGGGAGATCACTCCACTGCCCCTCAGCACCACCTGCTTGGTAGATTCTTCTCAAGGAGAAAGGACAGGTTCTGAACATTCAGGGTAAACATAACTCTCTGTAAGTCTATGCACTGTGTTGGGTCATTTATGTGTGTCCTCTAATTCCACTTGATTTACGGGGAAACTTTTCTATTCCAATTTTGCAACCAGGAACAGATTGATTTGTCCAAGATCATATTGTTATGAGAGGAGGAGCCTGTGCACACCAGGTGTAGCCTTCTTTGTGTCAGTGTTCTTAAAGGAACCTCTTCTGGATGCATTGGTCTGACTCCCCATCCACCCTGGAGAAGTCGTTCTGGGCCATAGGCTCGGGGATGCTGTGACTCCCAGCCTCACTTGAGGTGCAGTAGACGGGGCTCTGGACCTGGAATTGGAAGGCCTGGACTTGGCAAGTTGCAGCTCTCGTCCTATTAACAATATAAACTGGGTTCAGTTGTTTAACCCTCCCTATGCCTCCTTTTTCTCACCTGAAAAATGGAAAGAATAGGGGCTAGAGCAGTGGCTCAGCTGTTGGAACACTTGGCTGGCAAGCACAACGACCCAGGTTCAAACCCCAGCACCACACACATAACTAAGGGTCAGAGAAACAAAGGCCAGATGGAAAAATAAATTAAATTAATTCTCTCAAAAAAAAGTGGAAAGAATATTTTCAACTTCACAGAATTTTTAGAAGGGATTTAAAAAGATAATACAAGAAAGGCAATCAGGGCAGGAAGGAGAAAGTACTGGGTAATTAAATGGAGCAAACTATATTATGTGAATACATGAATATGGCACAATGAATCCTAATATTTTGTATAATTATGATTCACTAATGAAAATTTTTTTAAAGTGTGAAAATCTCATATGCCATAAGAGAAGTCAAAAGGTAGCAACTCAAACTAATAAAGCCAGCAGAAACTATCTACATGTGCTATGGAGAAACATAAGAAATACAAGATGTGAAAATGCTTAAAGAGCTGAAAGAGTTAGGAGGAGCAGAGGCGTGCAGAGAGGTGGTGGTGATTTGTTACATTTTTACTTGGTGCTACCCAACTTTTAAGATTCTATACATTTTTGTTGTTTTTAAAGAGGGACAGTGAGGGGGGAGGGAGGGAGGGAGAGGGGGAGGGAGAGGGAGAATCAGTTTTATTTATTCATTGCTCCAACACTTAACTGTGTACATGGTGCTGGGGTTCATTCAAACTCAGGTCTTCATGCATGCCAGGCAAGCGCTGTAACTGTGGAGCCAACACTCCAGCCCTACATGTATTGTTTTGATAAATAAAAAATAATTTTTAAATAAAGATAATACGTAAGACTTAGCTACCTGGAAATCAGCATAACCATCATCACCATTCACATTCTTCAGATGCCACCTCTTGATGATCAACCAACAGTAGGTAGGTGTGTGGATAAAGGTGTATATAGCTTCTTGATATATTTCTGTGCATGCTAGCAATGCATATCATGTGCATTCAGTCCTCACTGTCCTGATGTCTTGTTGGGTATGTGTCTTTCTGTGACTCCTCTCATTTACAGATTTCTTGCAAATGGAGAATTCACTGTCCAAGATTTCCATACCTTGGCCTTTAGAAGAGTTTCTGCCAGTACAAATTATGTTTGTCTTCAGGGAACCTCTCTGCCACCCCACCCATTCTTGACCCTCTCTTTCTGCTCCTCAAATGCACAGAGTCCTTACTCTGACACACCTCCAGCCTATCCCGCCTGGGCATGGCCTTTGTTCCAGACCTTTCCAATCATCACCCCTCCATCAAAACATACCTTACCTGTGATACATCTCCTCTCAGCCAATACATTTATATTTACAAGGTACTTAGGCTTGGATGGGGATAAATTGGCCTGAAGACATTTATCATTCCCCTCAGCTTAAGAAGACCCGGCATATATGGCAGTCGCAGGCCAGGCCAGTAGTCTGAGTTCAGATTCATTTGTACCCTAAACTGAATTTCCTTACAAATAATAGTGTTCATTCCACAGGTTTTTGGGTTCCAGAAAGATAGTGTATTGACCAACACAGCCCTGAATTCCAGCACATCCATGAGCCCTTTGGACCTGTCCAAGGTACTGATATTTTCGTGTTTGCCACAATCCTGTTGTGGTTGCCAAACCCTTCACCAAGAGGGCCCATTAGCACAAAATCATCTTGATTGCTGAATAAGGGCACAGTCTATGTCACCTCTAGGTGAGCCTTGTTTTGACCCTCTGTGGAGATATGAATAAAGATAAACTGTTGTGAGAATATTGTGCACTAATACATTGAAGCACAGGGCAATGACCAACTTACATCACCACCCTGAAAACCAATCCCTCAGCTCTCAAGTGGAGCAATGCTACCTCTTCTGTGAAGTCTTTCCTGGCACCTGCTGCATCATCAGGGGATTAATCAATAGCATGACCCCAGATTCCCACAGTACAGTGCACACTGTCCCTTCCAGTGCTTACTCACACGCCGCAATCTGTTTCCCTGAGCATTCCTCTGCCTTCTTACCTGGGCTGTGACACCCTCAAGGACCACAGACATGCCTTACTTGCATTCCATGCTGTCCAGTGCATGAGGGTGCATGAATGCATGAGTCCAGCCCCGTGGAGAAATTCTGGGCAGAATTTCCCATTCAAGCCCACTGTCTCACTGCAGCTCCTCTTGTCCTGCTCCTGCCTGCCCCAGCTTATGTTAAGCCCATTCATCTGCCACTCCTGAAGATTCAGCCACAATTTCCTCCATCATAAAATATGATTAATAATAACCTTGTAGGGCTGGAGCGGTGGCTCGGCATTATGGCGCTTGCCTGGTATGCACAAGTATGCGAGTTCAAACCCCAACGCCACGTACACAACGAAGTGTCCAAGGAAAGAAAGTCACATGAAAAACTAAAATAAAAATTTCTTCTCTTTTTCTCTCTCTCACTGTCCCCTCTTTCTATAATAATAATAATAATAATAATAATAATTATTATTATTATTATAACCTCCTGTTGGGAATTCTTCAGGACTCATATCCACCATATTGTAGAGGTGGCGTCACTCTTCACTTCCTGCCATTTCCCACCCATTCTGTTGCTCTCCCAAGGCCTGTAGTCCTCAATTCCTTCCTCTGAACACTATGTGTTTACTCTACCAAGTTTACCTGGATCCTTCTAGAGAAATTTCTGGTCAAGCCTCTGCCACCCTCCCCTCTCCCCATCTCCTACTTTTGAGAAGTGTACCATCTCAGTCCACTCATGCTGCTATAACAAAATACCTCAGATTGGGTAATTTACAAACAACAGGAATCTATGACTCACAATCCTGTAGGTTAGAAGTCCAAGATCAAAGTACCAGCAGATTTGGGGATAGGTGAAGGCCTCTTCCTAATAGATGGAAACTTCTTGCTGCATTCCCATGTGGTGCAACTCACAAGTGAAAAGCAACCAACAAGCTTCTCAAACTGCATTCAGAAAGGCACTGATCCGTTCATGGGAGTGGAGCCCCCATGACTTAATCACCTCCCAAAAGCCACACCTCTCAATACTATGACCTTGAGATTAAATTTTAACATTGGTTGGGGGTGGTGCATACATTCAGACTGTGGCAGACACATAGGGCTATACTAATTTCTGTGCAATAAGGGGCATGTCGGAATACTGGCTCCAGGGCAGTCAGAGCCTCCTTTCTCTGAAAGGCAAAGGAGTTATAATTACCTGGCATCACCTCCCCTCACCTACTCAGCAAGCTCTTCTCTCAGCCTTCCCACTTCTGCCTCCACTGCTCCCTGTGGCTGCCAATGCCTCTATTGCCCGAGAGGACCTCAGACCAGTTCACCCTTAAGCCCTGATGGCCTTCTCCAATCTCTGGCAGCCATCCCTTCTTTCCCCAGCCCTTTTCTCCTCCCAACCCTCCCTTTCTGGCAAAATCCCAGTCTTGCTTCTACTGTAGAAAAGGAATTATCTACAAGGATTTGAAAAGACAAGTGTGCAAGGAGTCAAGAGGCACCAGGCTCTCCTCTCCTTCTTTTGATAAATTCCTTGCCTGATCCAGAGTCTTTCAATTAGGTTGATTAAACTGTAACAGAGACCTCTGGGGGAGGGGAGGAGCTGCTTGGAGGAGATGGGAAGTTCTACAGGAAGAAGCTGATCATGCCAAAGGGTGCTGCCCACCCTCAGGAGGCTGGGCCACAAGCCGTGTCAGTTCTGTGTGCCACCTCCCATACACAGCACTTGACAGCTTGCAACATTCTCCTCATCCCCATGCTCTCATTTGCTCTTCACAGGACACTGCAAGCTATCTATCACTATCTGTGCTTTGTCAGATATAAAACAGAAGCTTCGAGAGTAGCTGACTTACCCCAAGACACACAGCAGAGCCTCATCTTGGTCCTGGGCATTCAGGGTGCTCCTGATCACTCCCTAGCCCAACCCCCTAGTGCCCCACCATACAGGACACAGAGGACCCCAGGACCTGGGAAAGTGGAGAACTCAGCAACAGGCTCATCTTTTAGCATAAAAGAGTTTGGACGGGTGACTCCATGAACCTTCTCCAATCTCTGGCCTCCATCACTTCTTTCCCCAGCTCTTTTCTCCTCCCAAACCTCCCTCTCTGGCAAAACTCCAGTCTTGCTCCTACTGAGAAAATAAGGCATCTTGTCTCCAGAAGTCATAAGCAGCAAATCCCTGGAATCCACAGAGAAAGTGTCCTCGGTTTTCTAGATTCCAGCACTGGGGTAAGGACAGAGCTGAAAGATGGCACACAATACCTCCATGGCACCGTTGGCCTTATTGGTTTGGAGGACAGTTTTTCAATGGGCTTCAACTGGGCCTTTGCCAGGGAGAGCTCTAACAGAAATTGGTCCTTAGGAAGCAGATGGCTGGGACAGATGAGATCCACATGGTGGCTCTTGGCGTCTTCCTCCTGTCCCCTTCCAAACTCCACCCTCCAGGCTCCTGCACTAACCCCTTCTTGGAAGCGAGGAGGCTAACAGATCTGGCTGGATTTCCTATACCGATGCCCCAGAGACCTGGTCAGAAGGGTTCAGAAGATGGAACTCTTGCAGTAACCCACCCTTAGCACTGCCAGTGCCCCCCAACTCTCTCCCACAGATCCAGCTCAGAGGGACCAAGGCCCTGCCTCCAACACACCTCTCCAAGCTTTTAAGTGTACAGATGACTTGTCCCTGAGGGGTACACAGTGAAAGGAGGCTCCTGGGCTCCTGGGCTCTGCACAAAGAGACAGAGGAGTGAAACCATAGAAGGGCTCAGAGGTAGGTCCTGGGGGAGCCTGGAAGCTGAAAATCAGTATAGTATAAGGCTGGGCTGAAAGAAACCTGGACAAGCACCCTGACTATAGACAAGCAAACTGAGGCCCAGAGTCATGGAGTGGCTTACCTAGGACCAAATGGTGAAATCACTGAAGATTTCCCAGTACCCAGGTCTTGACCCTTCAATGACACCAGCTGTTGGGTTAAGATGACCAGTTCTGGAGAAGGTGACTTAACTGGAGACTCAGGAAGACTGAGAAATCCTCATGAGGCATCATTTGGTTGAGAACCTTTAATACTCTTAATCATAAATAAGACAGCTTCCAAAATTGCAAAGACACTTTGTACTTGAACATATTATGAGTTATTAAGCATCTATTGTATGCAGGGTGCTACAGCAGGTTTTACTGGAGATAAGAGAAAATAAAAAGACACTGTGCCATCCTTGTGACGCTCTTTCTAGATGCACATGGATCCATTCCGTAAGCAGTAATTGAGATTCTACCATCTGGTGTCTGGTAGGCCCAGTTTGTTCAACTAGAGATGCTGAGATGGTCAGCATGGATGAGATCCCTGTCTTCTGAGAGCTTACATTCTAATGGATCATCACAGCTTAGGAGGCATCTGCTACCTGCTGGAAATCTGCCCAAGGGCTTCACCCGTTATATGATCTGCATGAGAGGTCTGTAAACGCTGGTTTGATAGATAAAGAAACTGAGGTCCAGAAAAGTTAAAGGTGCTTAAGTTCAATGTTTGCTTACCCCAGCTAGATTTGAACCCTGGCATTTTGACTTCAAAGACTGTGCTTCTGGGTGTTATGTATCACTGCACTCCAAGTGGAAAAGTTCCAAAGCATATATATCCTCCCCCATGTAGCCATGCAAACCACTCATCCCTCGGCTGGCGGCAGGCACGCTCGTGAGCCCCCGGGCCCCTGATGAGCAGCATCAGGCCGTCACTGTAATTTATAGGCCTATCATATTCAAATTTGGCTTCCACCCTCTGTGGCCCCACTACACTTTATCCCGGTAATGATTTATTGTTTTAATTGGGTCTTTGCCTAGGTAGGAACTCATTGCTGCAAACACGAAGGAGTCCAAAATCCCTGAAATCCAAGACCAAGTTTGGTCCAAGCCAGCAATCTCTTCCCTGGCTCCTCTGTGTGTAACTGCGGCCACAGAGTAACAGAAAGCTGCAAGCTGTCCCACAAGGGAGGGGCCGTTCCACCCAGAAGACAAATGGCCTTGTATTCGGTGGAGACGGCCCTGACGCTTAGTGGCCTTTGGGTTAGTGAGCGAGAGCAGCGCCCAGATAGGTCAGTGCTGTCAGGAGAGGGGGCGGGGGCAGCGAGCGCTTGGGACCAGGTGGGGAGAGGTGAACCTGTCACTGCAGGGGAACAAGCCTGTGACAGCAGTTCAGCAGATCTAATGAGCAGCCCAGCTCCCCCACGTCAACCCTGACATCTCTGTTTCCCCAGGCGGCAGCACCTGTCCATCTGCCTGCCCAGGCCCTTCCCCCTCCATCCCCCTTGCTGGCAGCCAGGGCCAAAGAAGCAGCCACATGACAGAGAGAGGGAGAGCTAGAGGAGCAAAATCAGGGGTTGTGCCAGTCTCCACCCCTTAAGTGGAATCTCTGCACAGTTATACGGGCCATGTCCAATAGGGAAGCCAAAGATAGGGATCCTGGATCACCCCAAAAAGCTCATATTTACCAAAGACCTACGTTGTAGACCTGTGCCAGGCCATTTGGGGAACCTAGGAATGAACAAGACTCCATCCAGCCCCCGCCCCAGAGGCTCCAATCTGATAGGAAACTGAGACAGACTCAGAGATAACAATAATTTCAGGAAGATCTTGTCATCTACAGTCTACTAAAGGAGCACAGAGGAGATAACCCTGCTCCCTGCCCAGAGGCATCTGGAAGGCTTCCTGGAGGCAGCAACTTTGAGAAAAGTCTTGAATGATGGGTAGAGTTTTGACAGGTAGGACAAAAGATGTGGGGCATCCAAGCAAGTAGAAATCAAAGATGCAGGAGGTGTGATGAGAAAGACAAGATGAGATCCAGTAGGGGAAGGTTTGGACATCAGGGGAAGGATTTGATGTTTATTTTGAAGATAATGTTGACCCACCACAAATATTTAATTCAGATGATGATGTAGTCGAAACTATGGGAACTGCCAGGGCAGTACAAGAGGCATATCGAAGCCAGAGAGCACTGGACTTCACTACCCTCTAGGTAAGGGGAAGAAAGCAGAAAAACAAGCATCAGGTAAGACTAGAGGGGGTTGACTGTAGCAGAGACCCAAGGTAAAGTTCGTGTATCTGAAAGAAGCCTGAAGATAGTCAGCATAGGCAGCTCCAGACCTGTCATGGACCCAGGCTCCTTCTCTTTCTGCTCTACCATCCTAATGCATGGCTTCTATTCCCAAGGTCACTTCATGGACCAAAAAAGCTGCTAGAGTTCCTGCCATCATTTCTACATTTTAGACAGCAGGAGGAAGAAAGTGGGAGGAAGCAAAGTTGTCCTCTGAACCAGCTCCCTTTGACAAACACTCCTATTGTCTCTTGCATTTCATAGACCAGAATTTATCCACCTGACCAATGCTAGCTGCAAGGGAAGGCAGGAAATGTGCATAAGATGGACCCACTGTGCTCTGATACATTCAGGATTTGTCACCAAGGAGAAAGGAGGGTTAGACATTGGGAGACAACCATTAGTCTCTGGCACAGAGAATCAGAGAAAATTCTGAAGCTATGAGTCCAGAGCCCTGTCAGTAGCAGCAGGCTGAGAGTCCAAGGAAAGAGAAGGTTTGGGAGGAAAAATACAGCCTGGTTCTGAAGCCAGAGAAAAGACAGCTGCTGCCAGGGCCCCTGCTCCACCAGCAGTCCTGGGGTCAAGACTGGTGATCACTCTCAGCCACAGAGGGTGAGTGGAGATGAGGCCAATGAGACCAGGGTGCGGGTCCCTGCTAGGGCACAGAGTGGGAGGTCAGAGTCAGACAGCCCCATGCCACCTCCTGGAAGCCTTCCCTGGAGGGAGCTGCAGTGTGGGGTGCTCCCCTCCTGACAAGGAGTCCTCAAAGGGGCTGAACAAACTGCCCTCTCCCGGAACCCTACTAGGCCCTCTAAGGCTCTGGTCATGGCCACACCTACATCTCATCCCTGGGGCGGGGAACTAGAGACATGGAGAAGGAGAACCCTGGGTAGCCATGTTCAGTCTCCTCTCCAGCAGGTCAAACGCCTCCTGGCGGGTGTGTTTTCCTGGTGTGCAGATGCGTGTAATGAATGCTGCCCCTTTCTCGGCTCTCATTTAGATCAGCTATTTCTTTTTCCAAAGATGTTATTTTTTGCTTACCTTCCAGTTTGTCTTACAACATAAACCTTTGGGTTTCCCAAAGTGTCTAACATAAAAGTCAAGAGAACCCGATTTCTAAATGGTTACTGGCTCTCTGGAATGCTGTGTTGAGAAGGACACGGAGGACCCTTCCTCACTCAGTGGAAGAGAGTGTGATCGTAAGTCCATGACGTGTGCCACGGGAAAGCAGGGGAGGGTAATGGAATAAGCACAAGCTGATGGCCATCCCTAGTTTAGCACATACTAGGTTCCCAATACTTTCTTATGAACTGCACATGGATTCCAGACGGCCATTCAAAAGAAGTGTTGGCCTTTCTCTCTGTAACTCCCTGTCCCCTTCTGCTCAAGGAACAATCGCCTCTTGTTCTGTCCCAAACCACAGGAAGGTGTCTAGGCAAGGTGAGCTCCAGAAGGGTTTCTGGACTACACATGCAAGATTCCGGGTGGGCAGCTCGACATTGTCCCTGAGAGGCTTCCCACCCACACCCAAGGCTCTCATCTCTTGGCCCAGGTACCCATGCCTTGCTGGGGGAGGTGAGGATAATAGAATGCTTACAGAAAGGGGAAGCAACAGGCCTCAGAGCCCTGAGACTCTAGGCAGGGTCAGGCAGCTGTCAGGAGCTTGAATCTTGAGGGTTCATGAGGAAATCCTTTGTAAGATGGGTCAGCTCCTGAGTTTAGATACAGCCTGAAAATGCTGGTAAGAAGAGTACAGTCTCCCCACTCTGATGTCCCTTAAAGGATGCCCAGACAGAGCTGGTGCAGTGGCTCAGCAGTTACAGTGCTTGCCTGGCATGCACGAGTACACGAGTTCAAACCCCAGCACCACATACACAAGAATGTCTCAGAGCAATAAAAGCTGCATGAAAAACTAAATAAAATTTATATTCTCTCCCTCTCTCTCTCTCTCTCTCCCCCCTGTTCCTCTCTCTTAAGAAAAAAAAAAAAAAAAGGATGCCCAGACAGACCCCTCAGCCGGAAGAAGCATGCTGGTCCCCTGCTTTCTGGAGCTTCTCTGCCCCGCATCCAGCAACCCCACCCTTCCTTGCCCCTGTCCTGGTCAAGAGCACAGCTGGCTCCACCAGGGGCAGGCTGGCGCACTCCCCTGAGCCCAGCGACGTTAGCGAGCTAACGAGAACGGATCTGACAGAGCAGGATTACCCACTCAGAGGGAGCCGGAGTGATTGTGTTTACTCCCAAACCTGGCCCTATTTAGTGGTCTGTGTGCATCATTAATCTTCTTCCACAATCCGTTCCCCATCTGCTCCCACTTTTTAATGAACTGCCACTTGTCGCACTCAATAAAATCAGCACTTTGCGAGAATTTCAGCAACGATGGACAGACAGGGGAAGGCGAGAGGCAGCCGGAGCAGGCAACGGGGGAGAACCAGAGGAAATCCAGGGGGTGCTGGGTAAGGAGACACACAGAGATATTCCCGCAGCTCAGGAGCAGCCTGGGATCTGCACAGGCAAACGAATCACACAAGTCCTGGCACTCCGGGCAATCTTGCCCCCAAGCAAGGCACTAATAACCACGTCAGACCAGGGCGCCGGTCATTCCTACACCACACCACGTCAGGCTGGGTCTGAGCCAAGCCAGGCTGCTTCACACATTTATTTTCCCAGTTGCGAATGGTGCAGGCAGCATGAGGATGGAGTTTTCCAGCCATGGCTGCCAGCTCTGGGGATTCAGTTGGTACCAAGCTATTACCTCCTGATTACTTGAGTTGGCAGTCAACCTGCTCTGAGCCACAAATCAACAGCAGCAAGGGCACACAGGGAAGTTGGGGCTTCAGCATGCCCTTCTCAATCATGTGTCACACCAAAAGTGTAATGAGGGCTTCATATGGGGCTCAGAATATGGGGTCGGCAGTAGGAATGCATGGAGATGGGGTTCCTGCCCGAGCTGGGAATCTCAGGGCTAAAGAGGAAGTCGCAACATGGATCGTCTAGTTTGAGGTTCCAGGAGAAGCTGAGGGTAAAAGATTCAAAGAGACTTCCCAAGGTCTCACAGTGGCACTTTGGAGCCCAGGGAAGACCCTCTGGTCTCATGAGGAAAAAAGATGAAGAGCCAGGCCTGGGTAACCCTCTCCTTCCAGCCAGAAGCTAATGCCCTCACCTGAACACTGTCATGTCCGGTTCCTGGACAGAGGCAGGCCAGGGCAGGGAGGTTCAAAGGAGCTCTAGAAAGAGTCTTGACCTCCTAGGCCTGGGCAGAGAGTCAGAGCCCTTGGCCTCATGTGCCCACCACACCTGTGACTTCCCTGAATTCTAAGTGTGGGCCAAAGTGCTCCTACCCCAGGACTTGGTCAGTCAGTCAGTGGGTCCATGTCCCAAATTTGAGCAGGTGCAATCTGTATGGCAATGGCTCCCTGCCATAGTTCAAGGTGTTTCCCCAGCTGTCCACCAAGATTCCTCCCAGCCCCGCTCTGAGGAAGAGCATCCTGCTCTAGTGTCCCCCTAAACTTCATGATCCTGTCCTCGCCATCAGTCTATCAGCTCCACAGGGCAAAGTCCTGAGGTCTCCTCACACATCCACAGCAGCACCCAGCAGAAGCTCAGTAAATATGTATTGAACAAGCAGATGAGCGAATGTATGCTTGTAATGCAGATCCAGAGTCACCTCACTTTGTGTCACCTATATTGGGGGGATTTGGAGTCTTCCTAGCCTCTCCTCTTCATGGCATCTCTAAGGCTTCTTCCAAGATTCTCACCATACCAAGTATTGAGCAGGGGTAGGGGAAGTCAAGTGATCAGGCTTGAAGCTGCATGTACGCCTCCAGCCCCAGCCCTACCCAAGGGCCACTGTGTCCCACCATTGTCCCTGAGGGCCCCTATCGCAGTGCTCAGACATGAGAAGGGAAGGATGAGTGAGGCTTACAGCATTTGTGCTGGCCCCAGGGGTGCCCTATCCTGGCCAACTGTACACAGCCCCTGCCTGTCTGTTTGGGGCACTCTAGGCTCAGACACTGTGTATCCTCCCACAGATTTTGTCCTCACCTGCAAATGGTGATTCCAGTGAAGGTAAAGAATCCGTAAAAATCATAACCAAGGAGGTAGGAAAGAAAGCCAGAGTGCCCCTCCCATTTGTGAACTATCAGGGACCAACATCTCCCTCTCCACGCTGAACCCTGGGGACACTACAAAGCAAAAGCCAGAGACACAGGCAAAAGAGAAGACATGAGGATGGCTATGGAAATGGCCGGACAAGGGAAACGGGTGGCCTTGGAAAGGGACCTTGGCTCACCTCTTCATCAGCTCAGGCAGAAAACAGCAATGCAAGCCCAAGATGCGCCAGTCAGCAGAGTTACCTCCAGGTGGCACAGAAGCCCAGGCACCTGAGGAGCAGGGGACAATGGGCACAGCAGGCCAATCAGAATCCGAGCGCCCCGCAACCCAATACTATACTCGCACCACGAAGATTAGGATTAAACCTTGGGGCAGCTTCACTGAGGGTTTGGCAGATAGAGGGAGGAATGGGGTGATGGTGGTCCATGGCAACGGCTGGCCCTAACCACAGTCCTGCACACTGAGGTGCACTGACCCATCCTGTTGCCTCATATACCATACCGGGATGGAAGCTGGGGCCCAGGGCTCATCTGCACCCCTCGGTCTGTGTAACAACCGCCCCTTCTGGGGCATGTATGTTCACCAGGGAAGACAATGTAATATCTAAGGCATGCTGCCCTCACTCAAAAAAATGATAAGAAGGGGCTGGAGCGGTGGGTCAGTGGTTACAGAGCTTGCCTGGCATGCACAAGGACACAGGTTCAAACCCCAGCACCCACAACTAAGTGTCTGAGCAACGAAGGCCATGTGAAAAACTCAATAAAAATTGATTCTGTCTGTCTGTCTATCTCTCTCTCTCTGTCCTTCTCTCTCTAAAAAAAAAAAAAAGTTAAAAAAATTATAAGAAATCACAACCAACAAAAACGACTGGACAGAACAAGAACTCAAAAGAAGTTTATAAAGATTTTCAAAGAGAAAAGGGAGCATACTGGGGACCTGAAGAGGAGACATGCAGTTATTAAGAGGCAGTTGGAAATTCCAGAATGGAGAATGTGGATGTTGAAGTAAAGAATTTCACAGATTGGTTAAACAGTAGAATGGATACAGCTCTAGAACAGAGGATGAAGTGGAAGATCAGGTCGATGCTAAACAGCATTATAAAAGGATTATGAGCTAGAAAACTTAAAAAGAAAAGCGAAGTGACCCAGACGTAGAAATACCAGTGTACATTTAATAGAATCCCAGAGGAGAGAGAAATGAACAGCGATGAGACATTTTAAGGAATGATGCGTGAGAACTTCCCCAAATTCAAGTTGAAAAGCCTCAGATTTAAAAGGCTCATACATGCTAACAGGATGGATAATTTTAAAAGTTAGACACATTATAAGGAAACTTAAGGTCTAAAGCAGAGAGTACAACTTTTTAAACTTCCAAAACAAAAAGCAGATAAAATACATATGAACAAGAATAAAATCAACGTCAGGTTTTTCTCCTGGTGTGGTGGTGCATGTCTGTAGTCATAGCAACTTGGGGAGGCTGAAGCCCGAGGATCACAAGTTCAAAGTCAGCCTCGGCAACTTAGTGAGGTCCTAAGCAATTTAGTGAGACTCTGTCTCAAAATTAAAAATTAAAAAAGGCTGGGAATGTGGCTCAGTCATTAAGTACCCCTGGGCTCAATCCCTACTACCAAAAAAAAAAAAAAAAAGAAAGACAGAAAGAAAAAGAAAAACAGAAAACATCAGGTTTCTCAATAGTTACTCTGAATCCAAAAAATTGCAATAATATGGAGATATTTTCAGTATTGCCAAAAGAAGAAAATTTTAAATCTAGAATTTTATATTCAAGTAACCTATATTTAAATATAAGACCAAAATACAAGACAGCAACTGGCAAGTGAAACCTCAGAATATTCTCTTTGAGGGTAAGAGTTTTTTGGTGTTGTTTTTTTTCTTTTTGCTTTGTTTTTATTTTGTTTTGTTTTGTTTGCAATGCTGTGGATCAAACCCAGGGCCTTGCATATGCTAGGCAAGCACTGCTCCACTGAGCTGCACCCCCAGCCTAGAATATTCTCTTTGAAAAAATCCTTGGAGGAAGTGCTATGGCAAGAAGATAAGTAAATTAAAGAGTGTGAGGGAAACACATGGAAAAACAAGAAAAAAAGTAAGAATCAAAAACAAAAGTGCATCCATAACAATCTAGAACAAAGATACTAAATAAATCTAATGTGATGGGACAGGGTAAGAATCACCATGGAGGAAAGAGGTTCATATTCTATCAGGGAAACAGAGATACTTAAGAACATAAGAAGAAAAATGAATATAATTAGAAGTCTTATTAGGGCAACCACCAGAAAAACTTAAAAGAGAATGAACTGCTTTTGAGGAGTCAGCTCGTGCGAGGTTGTGTTCCAGGAGCAAGGCACCCCATCTCCATGGAGCAAGGCACCCCATCTCCAGGGCTCATTCAGATGCTGGCTGCAGAGGGTCCTCTAGTCTTCTCTAGAGGGAAGGTACAACGGAGGAACCAAGTGATGCTCAGACATCAGGGACAGATCTTTCCTATGTTCCAGTCATCAGGCAAATCTCAGACCATGCCAGTCACAGGAAAGCAGGCAGGGGTGCATAATCCTCGCATGAGGAGGATGGAAAACCTCTGAAACCAGAAAACTAAATATGACT
This sequence comes from Aplodontia rufa, assembly GCA_004027875.1. Classification (NCBI taxonomy): domain Eukaryota; kingdom Metazoa; phylum Chordata; class Mammalia; order Rodentia; family Aplodontiidae; genus Aplodontia; species Aplodontia rufa. The sequence goes on from PVKS010010648.1 coordinate 15,729, forward strand.
GATCAATGACACTCAGAAAGGGAGGGTAGAAAACCGTGAGACACCAAATAAGACAGCAGAAAGGAGTGCTAAAATCATAACAAAGACAGGGAATCATAGATGAGTGAGTTTTCTCTTTTTTAAGAATCAATTTTATTTATTTTTTCATTTGGTTTTTGTTCTTCCAAAACGTAGTTGTGCGTGTGGTGCTGGGGTTTGAACCCAGGTCCTTGGACATGCCAGATAAGTGTTCCACCACTGAGCCACTGCACCAGTCCTGCTTTAAAGGACTGGTGAATTTTCTTAAAAAGAAAAACCCAGCAAAATGTTTTCTATAAAATACATACGTAAAACAAAATGTGGACTTCAGTCTGGACAAGATGATGTAGAACCCTTTCCTGGATTTTCCCCATTGAGTATAATAACTACAATTGTATTCTAATTGCTCCAAGAGAGAACTCCGAAATGTGTGAAAAGGCAAACTGGTTCACGACTTAGGACTGGGGGAACAAGAAACGGTATCTTACAGCCCCCTAACCAAAAGAAGGTGGCAACCAGACCTGCCATTTCTCACATCCTAACCTGGGGGAGCCAGGTCGTTCCTCCCCCAGTCAGAGAGAGTTCCTCTGATGCTATCAGGAAACCAACACCACAGAGAAATGGTAAAAATGGTTGATGGGCAGCCACACCAACCTGGAAAAGCAGTCTCTTCCCCTTCTGGACCTGAGATGCCCCTCCTTCACTCACAACACTGGGCTGTCCAGCTCAGAAGCCCTTCTGTCCCCTAAGGCAGGGGGCAAAAGGATCCCCAGAAGTATCTGATAAACTGAATGGACCGAAATAACATCAGAAAGGCTCTGAAAATCTGTCCTTGGAGTAACAGCCCACAAATGCATGTTAGGACTGTGTGCTAAACACCAACAGGGTGTCTGCCTGCTAAAGAGCTGAAACAGGACCCTGGGTCTCCTGACATAACATGAAATGTTCAGGGCACAAACTTTAAATCTCCTATCATACCAATAATCAAGAAATATCAAAACTCAAACAAGAAAAGGCAACCGACAACATGAAGATGGGTCGCATGTTGGAATTAGCTACAAGATTTTTTAAAGCAGTCATCATAAATATGTTTCAACAATGACTTACAAATTCTCTTGAAACAAATTAAAACAAGAATTTTTTTAAAGAGATAGGGACAGTGAGAGGGACAGTGAGGGAGACAGAGAGAGAAACAACTTTATTTAGTTTTTCACATGGCTTTAGTTGCTCCAACACTCAGGTGTGTATGTGGTGCTGGGGTTTGAACCCGGGTCCTCGTGCTTACCAGGCAAGCGCTGAAACCCCTGAGCCACCACTCCAGCCCAAAACAAGAATATTTTTAACAACAATTGCAGTGAAATCTATATAGTTATGATTTTATACATATGTAAATATATATATAAAAGGCAAATATATAATTTTTTAAAGAATTTGTAAACACTATATAACAAAATACAATAATAGATTTTTTTTCTAAATCACTGGATGAGCTGGGTAACAGAGAGTAGATGACAGAGGATAGAATCAATGAACAGGAGAACAGATGAATAGATTTTGCCCACCCAATTTTAACAACAGAGGAAAATAGATTGAAAAAAACAAGACCAGAACTTCAGAAATCTGGAGGATAATAATGAAAGAGCCAACATTCATGTCATCAAAGTTTCAAAATGAGAGAAGGAAAAGAGAGGAACTGAAAGAGTATTCAAAGAATTAATGGCTTAAAGCTCTTCAACAGATTCGAGAATCCAAGCAAACCTCAAACCATTTAAAATTAAAGAAAGCCATGCTAAATGTCATAATGAAACTTCTGAAAATCAAAGACAAAGAAAAACTTGAAAGTAGCTGCAGAGAAACAGACATTAGCTATAGGGGAACCCCCAATTCAAATCACCATGGATTTTTCATCTGAAACCACAGAAGCCAGGAGAACATGGCATGACATTTTTGAAGTGCTGAAAGAAATTATCAACTGCAGATTCTATATCCAGCAACAGTATGCTTCAGGAACGAGGGTAGAATACAGACATTCTCATACAAGGCAAAACTAAAAGATCGTATTACTAACAGACCCAGACTACTCTTAGAAATTGACCGAAGAAAGGTCTCCAAGCAGACAAGAAATGAGGGAACAGTCCTACAACATCAAGAAGGAAGCAAGAACAATCAAAGAATGGAAATAACTGATACATGCAAAAAGCTTTTACTCATTAGCTTTATAAATTATGTTTGATAACTAACTAAAAAAAAAAACCTCTGTAACACCATCTGATACTCAGGCCCCCAAAATGTGGAGATTGCATTCAAATACTTAAAGAATAATTAACACCACTTTTACAAAACCTCTTCCAAAAAATGGAAGAGCAGGGAAGATTCCCCAACTCATTTTGAGTTCAGATTTATCCTTATAACAAAACCAGGCAAGACAGAACAAAAAATGAAAACCACAGACCAGCATTTATCACAAATTTAGCTTTTAAAAAATCCTCAAAAATACAGCAAATTATTTCCAACAGTGTACATAAAGAATCATACATCATGATTAAATGTGATTTACTCCAGGTATTTAAGACTAGTTCAGCATTCAAAAAGCAACCAGTGTGATCCACCATGTGAATAAGCCAAAGCAGAAAAATCATTTGACCATATCAATTGATGCTGAAATAGAATTTGCTAAAATCCAACACCCACTCATTATAAAAAAAAAAACTCTCAGTAAGTTAGAAATAGAGGGCAATTACTCAACTTGATAATAAGCATTAACATAAAAACTACCGCTAACATTATATTTATGGGGAATAACTGAATGCCTTTCCCCTAAGAGCAGGAACAAGGCAGATGCCCACTATCATCACACTTATCCAACATAACACCAAAAGTTCCAACTGCAGCAATTAGGCAAGAGCAAGAAACAAAAGCCAAGTGGAAGAAACAAAATTTCAGTCCCCATTTACAGATGACATGATTGCATTATGTAGAAAATCCCAAGGAATCTACAAAAGAAAAAAAATCCTACAATAAGTAATTTCAGCAAAAACTGATGAGATCAAAACACACAAAAATCAATTATATTTTATATACTTGCATGAGCATGCAGAAACAAACACTTTTAACACACTACCATTAATAATCACTTCAAAGTAAGGGAATGGTTATATGTAAGCTTGAAACAACATGTACAGGATCTATTTTCTAAGAATTACAAAATGCTGATGGAATCAATCAAAGAAGACCTAAGTAACAAATAACATATTGTGTTCATGGATTGGGAGACAGAATATAGTAAAGATGCCCATTCTCCCCAAATTGATCTATAAGCTTGATGCAATTCCAATCAAAATCTCATCAAGGATTCTATAAATGTAAATGTATTAATCAGGATTCCCCAGAGCAACAGAACCAATATGATCTCTGGTTATAATAAGCCAAAGGCTTGTTATCAGGGATTGGTTTACATGATTACAAAGCTGAGAAGTCCCACTACCTGCAGTCAGCTAACCTAGGACCCAGGAGAACCAATCACTGCAGTCCTCAGAGCCTGGGAAGAATAGTCTGTGGTATAAGTCTAGTCTGAATCCAAAGACCTGAGAACCAGGAGAGCTGATGGTACAAGTTCCAGTCTGAGGCTGAGTCTGAATTCAAAGGCAGAAGAAAATTTATATCCTCATATGAAGACAGGAAGGGAGGGAAAGCAAATCTTTCCCAACTCAGCTCTTTTTGCTCTATTCAGTGACATGGATAATGCCCACCCACATTGGTGAGGACAATCTTCTTTACTCAGTCTACTGACTCCAAAATTAATCGCATCTAGAAACACTTTCACAAGCCACCCAGAATAAATTTTAATCAACTATCTGGGCACCCTATTGCCAAATCAAGTTGACACATAAAATTAATCATCATAGTGGGCAAGCTCATTCTAAAATCTATATGGAAAATCACAGGACCTTGAATGGCTGAAAGAATTTTGACAAAGAGGAATAAAGTGGAAGAAATCACTTTACCTGATATAAAGGCTCACAATATAGCATAGCATTCAAGATAATGTGATATTGGCAGACAGATAATCTAAGAAATAGCTCAAAATACAATAGAAACCAAAAGAAATAGGCCTACACAAATAAGCTCAGCTGATTTTTGTACAAGATCAGAAGCAATCCAATGGAGGAAGAACAACCTTCCTATTGAGCAGATGGACATCCATAGCAAGGAAAAACCTTGATCCAACCTCACACAATGGATGAGAAATTGAAATGTAAAGTGTAAAATTATAAAACTTTTAGAAAAAAATTAAAACAGGAGCAAATCTTCTGGTCCTAGGACTGAGTAAAGTGTTCTTAGATTTGACATCAAAAGCACAAATCCCAAAAGAATCCACCACAAGTTGAACTTCATAAAAAATTTAAAACTTGTGTTGTTTAATGTGAAAAGCATGAAAAGATAAGCTACAGACTGGGAGAAATGTTTGAGAGCTACACGTTCAACAAAGGACTAGTACTTGGAACATATAAAGAATTCCCAAAATAGTAAAAAAAAAAAAAAACCAGAAACAAACACTTGTCAAAGAGGACAGACAGACAGATGGCAAATGAGCATCCAGAAAGATGTGCAACATCATTAGCCACTAAGGAAATGCAAATTGAACCACAATGGAATATCACGGTGCACCTTTCTGAATGACTAAAATAAAAACCAGAGACAACAACAAATACTAGTGAGGATGTAGGGAAACTGGATCACTCAGACGTTGCTTGTGGGAATGCAAAATGGTACAGTTACTCTGTAATTGTTTCTTATAAAACTAAATGTTCAATTACCATACAGTCCAGAGATTATACTGTTGGGGTATAATTCTAAAAGTAATGAAAATATGTTCCCAAAAATGCCCAGACTACAAATGTTCACAGAAGCCAGAATATTGAAATCAACCTCAGTATCATTAACAGGTTAAACACATGGCGGTACTACATACCATGGAATACTACTCAGCAATAAAAAAGAATGTGTTTCAATATATACAATGACTTAGGTTAATCTAGGGACTTATCTGAATGAAAAGTCAACCTTAAAATGCCGCATACTGTATGATTCAATTATATACAATAATTTTTTTAAATAATAGATTAATGGTTACCAGGTGTTAGGGATGGGGGGAAGGGAAGATGGAAGTAGGCATGGTAAGCAAAGTCAATAGGGCCATTGTGGTAATGAAACTGTCAGTGTCTTGACTTGGTGGTAGATACTCAAATCTATACATTTGACAAAACTGTAATGGACTAAACTTGCATGTACCCATGCATAATGAGTATAAGAGCAAGGAAATCTGAATAAGAATTAAGATTGGAGTTTTGTATCAATATCTTGATTGTGATATTATACTATAGTTTTGCCAAAGGTTACCATTAAGGGAAATTATTAAAATGCACATGGGACCGCTTTATATTATTTTCTACAATGCATGTGAGTTTACAATTATGTCAATAAAATTTTCAATTAAAAAACTACAGAAAATTTTAAAATATAGGGATGGTGTAGCAGAGGTCAAAAATTATCAATTATATTCATACTTCCCTTCTCCCATAGGACAATTTTTAGTGGGTGTGTGACCTCCTGGAATAGTTTGCCTTTCCCAAGCTATCTTGCAATTAGGTATAGTCTATGACTAAGTCCTAACCAATGGGATGTCAGTGGTAAAGAGGTATTCAACATCCAGGAAGTGTTCTTAAAGAAAGGGCACATCACTTTTTAACAAGGAGTGGAATTATTGTACAACCATAATGTATTGTACAACCATAAATGCATATAAAGTAACAATGTGATATGCATATATTCTTAACCAGAATTACCCCCACATTGCCACACCCCAGTCTCTTGATTCTTCTATATTTTGTCCCTACAAGCGATATGAATTTTCCAGAATTAAATTATTAAAAAGTATTATTGGATTCTCAGGGAGGTAAAGAGTATGCTATGTTGTTGATTGTCTCCCTAGATCCCTCCCTATTCTCCACCTGTCCCCTCCCCTCTCATCTATGGTTGCCCTAGATTATGTGTTGCTATGCCTTTGTTGGGTCTAATACATGAGTTTGACTACCTTTCACTCAAGACTGGATTTAGCTCCAGCCTCCACAAATGAGTGAAAATATTTGACTATTGACTCTCCGGGTTTGGTTAACTCATCCTTTTACCTTCAAAGGCCACAATATTGTTGTTTCTAATTGCTGAGTAGAATTCCACTGTGTGTGTGTGTGTGTGTGTGTGTGTGTGTGTGTGTGTATCAGTTTTTTGATCCATTCATCCAGTGATGGGCACCTGGGTTGGTTCCATAATTTAGCTATTGTAAATTGAGCTGCTATGAACACAGATTTTGCTGTGTTGCTATAATGTGCTGATTCTAACTCCTCTTGGAAAATACCCAAAAGAGGAATGAATGGATCGTATGGTGGATCCAGCCCTAATTTTTGAGGATTCTCCACACTGCTTTCCATAGCAGCTGTGCCAGTCTGCAGTTCTACCAATAGAGTGCTAGTGTTCCTATCTCCCCACAACTCCTCCAGCATGTGTTATGGTTTATATTTTTCATCTTTGCCAATCTGACTGAAGTGAGGTGAAATCTTAATGCAGTTTTGATTTGCATTTATTGGATTACTAGTGATTTAGAACACTTTCTCATGTATTCATTGGCTTGTTCAATTTCCTCTGTTGAGAAGTTTCTATTTAGTTTTTAGCCCACTTATTATTGATTGTATTGCTTGTGGTTTTAGTATTAAGTTTTTGATTAGTTTGCAAATTTTGGATATTAGTCCCCTGTTAGAGGACTCACAGGCCATGATTATCTCCCATTCTGTAGGTTGTCTCTTGAAAATGTTGATCAATTCCTTGGCTGTGCAGAAGCTTTTTAGTTTAATAGCATCCCACTCATTGATTTTGACTTTAATTCTTTAACTTTAGGAGTCTTGTTGAGAAAGTCTTTGCGTACTCCCAAATGCTGGGGTGTTGGTCCTAACTTTTCTTCTAGCAGTTGTATGGTAGTTGGTTTAATTCCTAGTTCCTTGATCCATTATGATTTGATTTTAGTGCAAGGTGAGAGATAAGGATCTAATTTCAACTTCCTGCAAAAGAAGAGTGTATAACTTTGATTTCCTCTTCTTCCTTCCTTCATTACTGAGTCACAGATAGGGAATTCACATAACCAAGAGACAGTGGAAGGACACCATGGAAGGATCCTTGTGAGAAATAAGAAGTCTGATTGTCTATTTTCAGAATGTAGTCTCACGGTTCACATATAAAAGGAAGCATCTAGGTTGGAGACCATGTGGTCAGAGATAATCCATTTTAAACTCCTTATCAGATATCCCATTACAACCATAGCTCTTTTCTGTACACACCCCAATTTTATATTATCCAATTGTGCAGATTGTACCCCCAAGCTCCTCCAATCAGAGTGAAGGATAGGATTGCATCCGGTTGGAGATATAAGCAGGTGGACTGCCCGCTCAGGTGTGCTTGCTCATCAGATCCCCTCTGTGAGTGCACCCTTCTTCACCCTTCTGTTTTGCTCACCCACTTCTGGGCCCTTGTGTGATTTTCTTACAGCACCTCAGGATTTTTAATAATTTTATTTCTAACACCCTGGTCCTTCAGAACCTTAGGAAGCTGCCTAACAGCTCATCTGCCTGTGCCTTATTAAGAAGAAATAACCTTCTATCATGTTTAATCTACACAAATTCTAGGCTTCTTCTGGAATTTTATGAAATAACTTTTACACTATTTGGGACACTGGTATGTGGGTTTTCTTTGACTAAAATCGAATCCAAACTTAATTAGTACAAATAGGAAAGATAATCCATACAAAAATGAACCACAGTTTCATTTCCAGGCCAGGTAGAATTTCAGACCAAAAAGAAACTACAAGGAACAAAGAAGGATGTCGTAAACTGTAAAAGAACAATAGGTCAGGAAGATACAGGAGGATGAATATAGGTGCATTTAATAATATAGCCTCAAAGACTATAAACCAACAGCTGTCAGTACTAAGGGAGAAAAGAGATACATAAAAAAAAACTGTAGTTAAGGACTTTAACATACCTCTCTCAGATCCAGCAGACAAAAATGAGCAGATAGATTTGAGTAACAAATTGATAACCTTAAACTGAAATATAAAAAACCCACACCCAAGACATGTGGAATATATATTAATTTTTAGTTCACCTGAAACATTCAAATAAATGTACTATAAACTAGGTTATGAAGGATGAGTATTCAACCATTTCTGAAGACTGTGATAAAAATAGAAATGTGTAACAAAAAGACAGGCTTTTATTAAACCCAAAGGCATAGGAACTGGGAAACCAAACTACTTAATAACAATTGCATTGAAGAGGCACTCATCACGGAAATTACAAAATGCTAGAACTGAATGACGATGAAAACGCTACCTGTTGAACTCATAGGTTACAGCTAAAGCAAGACTTAAGGAAAATTAATGGATTTAAATACATATATTTATCAAAAAATAACGAAAATGGAAAAAATAAGCCAAGTATTTGGTTCAGGTATTTGGTGGGGGCAGGGAGGGAATCACAGAATAAACCCAAAGAAGAAAATAACCAAAGAAAGAGGTAAAAATCAAATTAAATCAGGAATAAAGTGCATTAAATTAAAGTATCACCTTTTTGTGACTCCTACTAAATCAATTGACCTAGCATTGATCATCAATGGTGACTAACGTCACGGGAGCCAAAAAAACACTTCATTATGATACTCTAGCAATGGCCAAAATGGCCATTAGACAGATAGGTATAGTATGGAGTCCACATTTGATCAAGCCTCTAGATCCAATCGCAAATGTACAAGAAATTCGATAAGATTTCAGTCATCTCTAAATTCAAAGTTCATCAAAAATTCTAGCAGATACTTTTAGGAAGTTTACTGATTTAAAATTAATATATGGAAATTGGCGGGAAATCAAAGGAGAAGAGAGACCACCAGGAAGGGTTAAGAAATGTGAATGTAAAAAAAAATTTTAATTAATATAGGGGGAAGATGAAGTTTTAAAGTCCACACATAGCTAAATCGATTTTTACAAACAAGAACACAGTAGAGTGGGTCACTACGTCAGATGTTAGAGCACATGCCAGAGCTATATAATTTTATGAAGTTTGTTACTAACTTAAGGACAGACATATGAACTGATGGAACAGAACTGAAAATACATACACAGATCTGCGCGCACACATAAGAACTTCATGTCTGATAAAGGCAACAGCACACGGTAGTGAGGAAAGGATTATGTATGTAGTTGATGGTTCACACCCAAAATGATCATTAAATCTCTCCTTCACACAACGGTGAATTGCAGGTGGATTAAAGACCTAAAATTGCAAGGTAGACCTAAGAAAATGAAAATGAATACAGCAGGATGGACTTCTTCATAAACAAAACCCAGAGAGCAAAGGCCATAAGACAAAAATTGATCAGTGTGCCTTTTTCAAAATTGAAGATTTCTATTAATTGAAAGAAATCTCAGTTTCCTAGGGCAGCTGTAATAGTACCACAAGCTGGGTGACTTAAAACAACAGAAATGTATTCTCTCATCATTCTGGAGGCTAAAGGTCCTAAATCAATGTGTCAGCAGGGTCCTGTCCCTCTGAAGATTCCAGAAAGAATGTCTGCTTGCTTCAGCTGCTGGTGGTCCCGGGCACTCCTTGGCTTGTGGTAGTATATTAATTTCCAAGGCCTGCCGTATAATGTACCATGGAGTGGGTGACTTAAAGCAACAGAAATGTATCACCTTCACAGTTATAGAGGCAATAAGTCTGAAATCAGGTGTCAGCAGGGCCACATCCCTCTTCAGGTTTCTGGAGGTCGCCAGCAACCTTTGGTGATCCTTAGCTTGCCACTTCATCACCCCAGTCTCTGCCTGCATTGTCACATGACCATCTTTCCTCTGTTTCTCTTTTTCTCTTAAAAGGATGCATATTGGATTACAGCCCACCTTAAAGGCTTCCTTTTAAACTGACTACATCTGCAAAGACCTTATTTCCAAATAATTCATATGTAGCAGGAGTTAGGTTATCAGCATTTTTGAGGGATGCAATTCAACTCATAACAAGCAGCACACTCCAATCTCTGCCTCCATCTCCAAGACCTTCTTTTTGGCATATCTCTGGGTCCTCTCTTCATCTGATGAGGACACTAGTTATTGGATTTAGGGCTGACCTGACTTCATATTGGGATATATAACTAATCACATCTACAGACTATATTTCCAAATAAGGTCACCCTCCAAGGTCTCAAATGAACATGAATTCTTGCAGGGGACACTATTCAACCCACTACAGTAAGCCCTTCAACTCCTCAAAATTCACATCCTTCCCCTCTTACAAAGTTCATTCACCCCATCCCAACGTTCACAAATATTAATCCATTCCCACAACAACTCGAAGTCTAAAGTCTCATCTAGTATCATCAACCAAAAAAGTCCCCACTCACATAATCGAAACCATAGAAATCAGGTATGGGTAAGTCTCGATATGAGTCATCCTGGAGTAAAATTTACCTCCATCTTTAGACCTAAGAAACTAGAAAATAAGTTACCTGCTTCCAAAATACAATAGTAGGACAGGTGTCGGACAGAAATTCCCATTGCAAAAGGGAAGAATTGAAAGGAATACAGGGGTTGGTATTCCCAGCGAGTTCAAATCCCAGAAAGGAAAATTCCATTAGGTTTCGAGGTTAGAGAATGATCCACATTTCTGTCAACAATCACTTCAGTGCAATCTATGCTCTATCATGAACTCCAAAACTCCTCTCCACTCTGTCCATTACCCAGTTCCAAAGCTGCTTTCACATTTTTCGTTATTTGTTACAGCAGTGCCCCACTTACCAGTACCAAAATATAAATTATTTTCCTAGGGTTATGTGTTATTCAGCTTCAGGTAGCTGTGATCAAAATACACGACCAGAACAACTTAGAGGAGGAAGTATTCATTTTGGCTCCTGGTTTCAGATTATTCCATGGTCAACTGAACCCAAAGCAGGAGCATCATGGTGGGAGAGTAGGTGCAGGGAAGTTGCTCAGCTCGTTGCATCTGGGGAGCAGAGAGAGAGAGGAAGGGGTTAGGGGAAGATAAACCCTTCCAGGGCACGCCCCCAGTGACCTACTTCCTCTGGGTAGGTCCCACTTCCCAGCAGTCCACTCAGCTATCAGGGGGTTAATCCATCTGACCAACGAGGACAGAGCCCTCAGGAGCCAGTCTTGGCTGCAAGCCCCACTTGGGAACCTTGTGGCCCTGGACACCGAGTTTCCAACACATGTCCCCTTGGGGCAGACAGTCCAGATGCAAACCATAACAAGCTACAGAAATGGTGCCACAGACTAAGTGGCTTAAACCCAGAAATGTATTCTCTCCCAGTTCTGGAGGGCAAAAGTCTGAAACTGAAGGGTTTTCAAGGCCTCTCCCAGCTTTAGGCATTCCTTGTTTGATGACAACAACCCAATCTCTGCCCTTGCTCCCATGTGGTTTTCTTTTCTTATTATTATTTTTTTTTAAGAGAGAGTGAATCAATTTTTTTTTAGTTTTTCATCTGGCCTTTGTTTCTTCAACACTTAGGTGTGTATGTGGTGCTGGGGTTTGAACCCGGGTCCTTGCACATGCCAGGTAAGTGTTCCAACCACTGAACCAAAGCCCCCATGTGGCTTTCTTTTTGTGTTTCTCTGTGTCTGTTCTTCTTATTATAAGGACACTAGTCACAATATATAAGGTCTATCCTAAATATTAAGATGATTTCATCTTGAGATCTTGAACTAATTACATTTGCCAAGATCCTACCTACAGATAAGGCTATAATCTGAGGTTCCAGGTAGGCATGAATTCTTAGAAGATAGTATTTGACCTACTATAGATATCATAGACATCTATAGTTAACAAACAAATGACAACTAATAGAAAATATTGCCAAGTCTGAAGCCATTAAGCCCACTATCTTTAACATGCAAGAAATTTGCAAATCCCCAGGACAAGAAATCATACAGAAAATATAGGTACCCAAAAGATCTAAAATCAGCATACTAGAGCAATATATCCACCTCAATATTTATAGTAGCACAATTCACAATAGCTAAATTATGGAATCATCCCAGATGAATGGATTAAGAAATTGTAATATTCATATATATCCATATACATACATATACAAAATGGAATTATACTCAGCCATAAAAAAGAATGAAATTATGACATTTGCCAAGAAACAAATAAAAATGGAGACTATCATGCTAAGTGATATAAGCCAAACTCAAACTCAAAGGTTAAATGTTTTCTCTCATATGCAAAAAGCTAGAATAAAATAAAAGAAAGAGGAAGGGTAGGGTAGGATAACATAAAGATAAAGGGTAGGTCAGTAATGTAGAAGAAGGAGATGGAGAGGCAGGATGGAAGGATGGGTAAGGAGAGGAAAGGCAGAATGAATTCTTAAAAAAAAATCATGACATGTGCATATAGAAATATACCACAGGGAATTTCACTGTTTATGCTTAAGTAAAAAGAATCAATCAAATATAAATAAATAGACAAGAGAAAGGAAATCTACTAGAGTAGAGGAAGGAGAATGGGAGATGGGAGGGAGGACAGGAGGGAAAGTGGGGAGGGAAAAGAGGGAATCATGAACTGAAACCCAATTCTACACATATATGAGTGTGTCAGGATGAACCCAACTGCTAGGTATAACTATAGAGCTCTAATTTAAAATATGTGTATATATATATATACACACACACACATACACACATACATGCATATATACAACATAGATGTGAACATGCAATCCACAGAAGCAGAAACCCAAGTGAATAAAACTTTTATAAAGAACTATTTGTGGGGGGCTGTAGTGGTAGCTCAGCAGTTACAGCGCTTGCCTGGCATGCGCAAGTACACAGGTTCAAACCCCAGCACCCACGTACACAACTAAGTGTCAGAGCAACGAAAGCCATGTGAAAAACTCAATAAAAATTGACTCTCTCACTGTCCTATCCTTAAGAAAACAAAACAGAACTATTTGTGGACTGGAGCTGTGGCTCAGTGGTAGAGAGCTTTCCTTGACTGTATGAGGCTCTGGGTTCAATACCCAGAACCAAACAATTTTAAAAAGCTATTTGCCTCAATAACAAGAAAATCTAAATTAAAATAACACATTCTCCTTTATGCCTATCAAATTGGCATGAAAATGTTAAAAGCTACATAATATATGTGTTGCCAAGAACATGGAGAAATGAGAACCTGCATTAATCTACATCACCCTACAACAGCCTCCCAAGGTCATTCTTCTGACCACAAGGCCCCACATTTCCAGTCCACCCTGCTGCTCCAACCTCATCTCCAGCCACCCACTGGAGCCTTGTCTGCTCCAGCCTGGCAGCCTCCATGTGGTCTCTCTAGCAGGCCCAGCACACTTGGACCCTAGGACTTTGGCACCTGCTGTTTCTTCTGCCTGGAATACTTGCTCCATTCTTCTGAGTGGCTTGGTCCTCATTCCTTGGGGTCTCTGCTCCAGAGTCACCTTTTGAAGAGGCTTCCTTCATCATTCTGATAACAGCCCTCCCCCTCTCCTGGTTGGCTTTTTCCCCTCACAGTTACATCTCTGACACGCTTTCTATTTTGCTGGTTGTCTGTTTATCGTCTCCCCCTCTTCTAGAATGTGCTCAATTTTGCTCACTGAAGCATCCCCCAAACCTAGAGCAGTGCCTGGCATGTTTAGGTGCTTCATGAATGTGTCGAATGAACTATGAATTGTAATGGTTATTAGCATAGCAAGGCCATTCCTACTAATACTTAGCTACTAATGGCATTGGCTGTACTATCACATTCAATTCCTATAAGAACCATATGAGGGCTGGAGCGGTGGCTTGGCAGTTATGGTGCCTGCCTGGCATGCATGCGTATATGGGTTCAAACCCCAGCACCACGTGCACAGTGGAGTGTCGGAGCAACGAAGCCCACATGAGAAACTAAGTAAAAGATTCTTTCTCTCTCTCTCTGTCTCTCTCTCTGTGTCTCACTGTCCCTCTTTCTTAAAAAAAAAAAAAAAGAACCTTATGAATTAATCATCATTAATTCCATTATATAACTCAAAGACTGAGGTTCACAGGAGTTAGGGAAGCAATGGAGATCACACAGCAAGCAAATGATGGAGCTGGGACTTGAGCCCAGCCCATCTGATTCCAAATCCTAGACTCTTGGGCGCTTCTTTGTACTCCTGTCAATCACCCACAGAGTTGCTAATTCTCACCTGGCAGCCAAGAGTGTGCATGTCTCAAATCTCCTGCTGCAGGAAACGCAGTTACATCCCTCTGGATCAAAATCACATTAGCAAAGAGGCCACACCTCTGCCAGCCTGCTCCTAACCAATGCCTAAGCACAGCCAGGATCAGAGCAGGCCTCTTCTGGTGGCAACTTTGGCTTGAGGCTCCCCATCACCTGGCTAACACCTGGTCAGCTCTACACTGGATCTGGGATTCTTTCTCTCTGATCCTTCTTCCTTCCCCCTCTCCTTTCTCAGCATTAAAGACTGAAGGTTGTTCCTGCCTGCTCCTGTTCGGATTCAAAGTCAAAAGGTGCGGTGATCCGTGACTGATATTTGCCATGGGTGAGTGTCTTTGTTTGGGCTGTTATGACAAACTAGCACAGATGGGGTGCTTCAATAATACGTACTGCTTGCAGCTGCAGAGACTCGGAAGCCCTAGATCAAAGCACCTGGCACACTCAGCACCTGGTTCACAGATGGCACCTTCTTGCTGTGACCTACGGCAGGAGAAGCAAGGGACCTCTACAGGGTCGATTTTGTAAGGGCACTAATCCCACCCTCATATCCCAAAACCCCCACCTCCTGATGCATCACCTTGGAGGTTACAATCAACATGTGTGTCTGGAGCAAAAACGTTCCACCTCCAGCAGTGAGGAAGAGGTTAGTCATGATGCACATATCAGGTATTTGTTTTCAATAACTGAGTTCAAATTATTTATCCAGACCTTCCAGACCCCCTGTAATCTTCCAGTCTGACCATACAATGGTGCCATTTCCCCGGGAATCAAATGTACGATGCTCTGCCTAGGTGTCAGAAAAAACAAAATGAACGCAAAGCTGAAGTTGACTGAGAAAGCCACACTGTGTTGAGCTGCTGAGCTGAATCTTGGGTTCAGAAAGCTCTGTGGGACTCCTCCAGGGGGCCCCAGGTTGGCTTTTCTGTGGTTTCATTGGCTGCAGTCACCTGTGGTAGTCACATGGCTCTCAGGTCCACTTGGCAGTGTCCCCACTGATGTGATCCCCTGGGCTCGCCTCCAGTTCTAGAACATTGCTCTGAACTTCCCCAGAGAGCTGATTTCTGCCTCAGCCAAAGGGAAAAAAACATTAAATATTGTGCCCCTTTGTTTGAGCAGTGGATGGTTAAGCAGGATCAGCTGTTGCAGGTCTGGTCCTCTAGGTTCCTCTGACTCCTGCTGGAGGCAACTAGATTAGGCAGGAGGCCAGGAGCATCAGCTCAGCCCAGAGGATGAAGACCAGCCAGTGAACCCACAGAAAAGCCAACCTGGGGCCCCCTGGGGGAGTCCCACAGAGCTTTCTGAACCCAAGATTCAGTGAGATATAGAATACGGCATGATTTGTTGAATAAGAGGATTGTTCCAGACCTAATTTTTCTTCTTCCCTTACTTTCCCGTCATTCTTTTACTCAAAATGGTGACATCTGGGCTCTGCTGAGCTGGCCTGTACAGAACTCTGTGGTCAGATAGGACCAGTGGAGATGCGTTCATCACATCTGGTGGCACCTGTACACAGAGAGAAGGCATGGGGAGGAAAGTCAGTATGCATGTAACACAGCAAGACTATGCTTGGGCAAAGTACAACACGGAGCAGAAGTAATTGATTCCCCAGAGAGAAGTACAGACGTCTGCGCAGGAGGGGTGGCTGAGGGGCCTTGACGGCTAAGTAACAGCTGGCCTAGCCGAGCAGAACAGGAAAAGCTTGGGCCACAGCAAGAGGCAGGAGTGAACTCAGTGGAACTCAGACCCCAGGACTGGGCCAGTGAGTCCTCCACGCCAGGACCTCTTGACACACCCCTATGGGTGCAGGTCAACCTTCACCCAGGCAGCATTTCCAGTTTGCTCCAAGAGCTCCCTAGGGAGCTCTGACAGACCTTCTCAGGGACAGTCCCAACATCCCCTGTCCAGGATGGAGCCATTTGGATGAAACCATAGAGAGGTAAGATTTGTAGAGACTGGAAGGAGAAAGGCAGCTGGGTGCTCCATGCCCCTCACCCTCACAAGTGTCCAGAGAGTGGCAAGGCTCACCACTGTCAACCACCATCCCCTCCTGTCCTGCTCACCAGTCAAGCCCAGGGATGTATGAGTGAAGGGGTCAGCAATGAAGAGGGCCACCCCTTTCTGGGGAACCAGAGATGCCACAGCCACACTTACTGGAGGCTGGGAGCCTGACCTTCTGATTAGCACATTGAATAACCCGATTCTCTGGGAGAGTCAGTGAAGCCATTAGGAAAGAGAAGGCCTTGGGTACCCTGGAGGCAGTGAGTGAACACACAGGGCAAGAGGGACAGAGGAGATGGCTAAGAAAGGGGAGAAGCGGGAATTTTCTTTTCTCCCACCTCTCTAGAGTTCTCTCCGCTGTCCGCTGCTTCTAACAGGTGCCTACCATCTTCAAAGCCCTCCTCCTCCCTGCAGCCTTCCCTGCCTGCCCCAGTCACAAAGACCTGAAGTGCAACCAACGCTGAGGACCACTGTCTCCAGCTCGTTGTCTTGTGAAGCAAGACAGAATTAAAAAGGACTTGGGATGCCAAACCTGGAGAATTTTTTCCCAGTTCTCCCTTGCCCGGGTGGGTGACCTTGGGCAAGATATAGATATATAGATGCTGGCATACATATAGACATATACTTACGTTGGGCAGGGCTTCAAAATGAACCCAGGACCAAGTGCTCTACTGTTGAACTACATTCCCAAGATGCTCATCCTTAACAGTTTTCGTATCTACCAGCAGATCATGGTACCTACCTCCCCATATTGAGTGGGTTAAGTAACTGTAAAGACCCAGAGCCCGGCAGGTGCTTGATCAATGTACTTCTGTAATAATAGACTCCATTTGCACACCTCCCCTCCTTACGGAGACCACAAGCTCCAGGAGGGCAGTTTTGTCCCCATCACACACAGCATGCTAGCACACTGCCTGGCACATGGACAGCTCCATAAAAGCCTTTTGGAAATACAACTTACAGTGTAAGAGAGGGGAGGCAAAGGAGGCAGAGTCCTGGGAAGGGGGCTTTGACCCACCGCCCACCCCGCCAGGCTGGGCAGAAGGCTGAGTCACAGCCTTCTCATCTAGTTGTAAAGCACCCGTGTTCATTATTTTAACAGTTATTCGTGATCAAACGATTTGGTGTTAATGTGGATCTAATGTATAAATCCATACGGGTCCCACAGTCATTTAGCATTAATTAAACGAGGCCATTATAAGGCTGGGATTCCGCTGGGTTTATTGCGCTTAGCAATTAATGACAGGAACCACTTAGCCACTGTGCTTTCTCTTCTCCTATCCCTTTTCCTGCTGGAGGGCTGGGACGGAGCAGGCTTAAAGTTGCCATGGGATGGAGAGTGGGCAGAGGGAGGACCCAGCTGGGGCACAGAGAGATGACTGACGGATAGGGCGTTCAGGGAGCACAGCCTTGCCCTTGAGCGGCTGACACTTCATAGTGCAGAAACAAGGGCTTCATTAGCAGAGGCTGGGAGGCCAGAGAACAGGATTTTACTCCTACTCTGCTGCTGCTGACCAGCTGTGCGGCTTGTGCAAAACACTACTCTTCTCTCTTCTTCCACAGTGAACTAAGGAGCCCGAAAAAGCCAACTCTACTCCCCCTGCCTGGAATGCATCACCTCTTTTGCATCCTTCAAATCCCAGCTCACACATCAGCTCCTGCAATTGGAACAAACCGCGTTCTTATTGCCACCCACTCCCCACCGCCCCAAAACGCTCTGGAGCATCTTGTCTCTTGTTTTCTTCGTGGAACTTCCCACTGCCAAAATCCTGCCTATTTGTTTACTGGAGTATTATCTCTGTCCCTCCTCACTGTCAGTTCCACGAGACCAGGACTTCATCTAAGTCATCACTTCAACCTCAATTCCTAAAATACACCGGGCACAATGTGTCCATGTCAGAAGCCACTGGGTGGTCACTAAAGCTCCTCTATGGCCCTTGACTTCTGCACCCAGAAAACAAGGTGGTGTGGGGAGCAGGAGAGCTGGGTTCACAGAGGAAGACTGGCAGGGGAAGAATGGGTGGGACCCAGTCTCAAGGGACACAGGAAATCTAGCCCAGAGAAGAGAAAAAGGTAGGTGCAGCCTCGAGAAGTTGGGCAAGAGCCACAACGGAGGAGCCCTGTGCTCTGAGACTCAGCAGCTGCTACACCTTCGGGCTTCCAGCCAAGACCATTTGGAGAAACTATATTAATAATCACAAAGCAAGAATCCCTTGTGATTGGAACAGTTTCCCTTCCAAGACGCTACCATGCATACCACTTCACTTTATTCTCCTGCTGTCCCCTTGGTCCAGGGGAGGGGAAAATGTCTTCTGCTGTGTGTATGTATAAAACTGATGACAATAATTGTTAAGTTGTATAGCACTTCCCAGTTTCCAGAACACACTAACTTTCCGGTGCTAGAATGACAGTATTTATTCCTATTTTGCAGAGGAGTGGACTCAGAGAGGTGAAGAAATTTGTCCCAGGTCATCCATGGAACAGGATGACAACCTCAAACCTAAAACTCAAAAATTTTCCACAATCCAAAATCCTGATTTCCAGGGGAGGAAACTGAGGCAAACAGAGAGAGTGCATGGCTAGCTTAAGACAGCACCCCAACACATACACTCAGGCCTAAGTTATTTATTTTTTTAAAAGAGAGAGGGATAGTGAGAGAGAGAGATGAGATGATGATGAAGAGAGAATCAATTTTATTTAGTTTTTCATGTGACCTTCATTACTCTGAGACTCCATTGTGTACGTGGTGCCGGGGTTTGAACTCGCGAACTCGCCCATGTGGTACAAGTGCCGTAACCGCCGAGCCACCGCTCCAGCCCCCAGGCCTAAGTTATTTGTGGGATCAGATGGACATGCTGAGGACAAGCAGAGAGGAACAATTTCCCTTCCAGAACTGAAAGTGAGATGAGGATTTTCCAGAATGAAGCACTGAATCACTCTAGGTCAGGGAGAAGGTTCAGAGGCTCATGATGTTGTAGAATCCGAGAATTCTGGGGATGTCTACTACCTCTTTATATAAGGTCTTGGTTCCCTGTTCTAAGCTTTTTGATTTCTCACCATAATTTCTTTCATGAGCAGCATGATGTCTTGCACATAACAGAGCCTCAATGAATAGGGAGGTAGGCCAGGCACTGCGTACAGAAGAGCAAGGAGGCTCGGGTGAGATGACCACTGATAGCACTGGATCTGTGCTGGAGATACAAAAGGGAGTGGCGGGGACTGAGGCAATTCGGGCAGCAACGGTCGCCAAGTGGACATGCAGGGCCATTGTAACCAATCCTTACCATTGTTTAAACAAGGCCAGTCATGTGGATCTCTACTGGAAAATCTAGAACTTTAAATGTTGGCATTTAAATGTAAAGTACTATGTGGGATAAGCAAAACGTGCCTTATCACAAGTTTGTACTGTTTTAACTGATAGAGTTCTTCTCAGCAATTAGAAACAATAATATTGCAGCCTTTGAAGATAAATGATGGCAATGGAAGAAATCATGGTGAGTGAAGTTAGCCAAACCCAGAGACTCAAGGGTTGAATGTTTTCCCTTATTTATGAAGGGTACAGCAAAACCCACACTTGGGTAAAAGGTTGTCAAACTCATGTATTAGACCCAGGCATAGCATCACACAATCTAGGGGAACCATAGATGTCGTGGGAAGGAAGAGGGGAGAGGCGGCAGGGAGGGGAGAGGGAGAGAGGATAGGGAGGGATCTAGGGAGACAAGCAGCAATGTAGCATACTCTTTAACCCCCCCCCAAGTATTATTGATTGCAACTAATACTTATGTAATCATTTAATACTGAAAAATTCACAGTCTAAACATTTATATCAGCTGTAGGGGAGAAATAAAGAAGGATCAAGAGCCTGGGGTGTGGGTGTTGTGGGGATAACTCTGGTTTAGGAGCAAATGCATATAATATTGTTACTTTATATGCATTTATGGTTGTACAATAACTCAACTCCTTCTTATTTAAAAATATAAATAAAAAGATATAACTGATATATATATATATATATATACAAAAAGCTGCACATATTTAGTGTGTATGATCAGATGAATAAGACAACAGCAAACACCCATAACACCACCATCACCATCAGTAACAGATGCATCCAACACCCCCAAAGTGTCCTGTGTCCGTTTGCTTCTGCTGCTGGGGCACGGGAGGGTGGTAAGAACACTCAATAGGAGATCTATCCTCTTAAATTTTGAAGTGCCCAATACCATGTTGCTAACTAGAGCCACCATGCTGTATGGCAGAACTCCACAACTCACTCTGTCAGTGTCACTGACCCTCTATACCCACTGAACAACAGCTCCTCTCCCCCTCCCTCAGCCTTTACCAGCTGCTCCAAACTCTGGGGCTGGTGGTGCTGTCGGTTGCCATCTCTGCTAAGAGCTTGACTATTTTAGGTATTTCACCTAAGAGGAATCATGTAGCACTTGTCTTTCTGTGACTGGCTTATTTCACTTAGCATAATGTCCTCCAGGTTCATTAATGTTGTTGCAAATGGCAGAATTTCCTGATTTTTCAAGGCTGAATAATATTCCATCCTACGTATATGCCAGTCTTCACTCATTTGTCTAACTGCAAGTCTCCATCCATTTTCCTGTGGTATGATACCTGTAATTATGTAAACAAATTAACCCTGTCAGAACCCTTCATTGTGACGATGGGCCAATGGAAAGAGGTAAGCCATGTTCCTGAGATCACAAGCAATTAGGGGGAAACCTTAGACCCCCAAGCTTCCAGATTTCCCATCCAGATTTTAACACCTTGTCTCAGGGGTTGGGTTGGTGAGGGAGATGATGAAAAGACCATTTCTGTAGGCTTGGGGGTACAGCCTGACATTGTTTTATGTCCTAAATCCACACATTCCATCCATTCCAGACCAGAAGTCAGGGTGATACCCTTTAGACTGAAAGGTAGCCTTAGAAAAGTCCCAGGTAGCGCCTTCTGACCTCCCTCCTTCCAAAGCCTCAGAAGTGTCCCTGCGCCCTCCCCAGGGCCCCATCCTCAGTCCACTTAGAATGCAGCACCATGGCAAAAGCCAGCTGTCACTTAGGCACTTACAGGCAGCAACGTGGAAAAACCAAACCACTGTTATTATACTTAATAACCAGTTTCCACATCATCAACTCATTGGAGGCGGACAGGCGCTGTTAGGGTGTCAGCTCCTTCGGCCTAACAAGTCAGCACTAGTGGGGGCAGGGGAGCACTGGGGAGGGACACCAACCTGCAAGCCTTCATCCCCAAGCCAAGGAGCATGAGGACACACCTCTCCAACCCCTCCAACTCCAGCCCCCATTTGCAGCAGGGTCAGGAACCCAGAGAACGGGGCTTAGGGCCTTGACTGCATATGAACAGAAGAAAACAGCCCAGCATGGCAGATTAGGGGCCAAGAGGCTTGAGGGACGGAAGTCTAGGATTGGGACACCCAGGTGGAGCCTAGTGCTAACATATGACCTACAGTGAATTATTCCATCTTCCTGAGCCCCAGCATCACATTAAGAACAACTGGCACCTCAAAGGTTTGTTACAGGAGTTAATTGGGGTGTGTGCATACACACAGCATGGGGTCCATGCACAATAAATAGTAGGCTGAGATATTAACGAGGGGAACCCTGAAGGAGCTGGGGGTTCTGAGAGAGGAGACCGGCAAGAACGAGAAGACAGACCATGAAGAAATGCTTCTGCATTGACTAATGCAGCAGAGGCCTGTTAGAGCTGTCATTAAAGTAGCCAACAATAATGAAACCTAACATTACTCTTCTTTTAGAGATACATATAAAAAAAAAAAAAAAACTCAGAGAGGTTAAGTTATTCGCCCAAGGGAATCCAGCAAGCAAGTGGTGGAACTCTTGGTGGAGGCCAGGCAACAAGCATGGAGCTGCCTGAGATCTTAGCCATCCTTGCCTCTTCTCCCTCTGCCCTTCCCTTTCAGCTTATATCTGCTGGGGAAGATCAGGTAGGGTGAGCAGGGGGCCAGGCTAGGGTTTCCCACGGTTTTGGGGTCCCATTCCTGTATCCTTGTGGATTGAAACAGCAAATGACCGTGGAGGTTTAGAGAGCCCTTCAGGGATTAAGGCCAGGGCCTGAGGCCGCAGGAAAGCAGAGATCTGTGCGTCGCTCTCCATGGGGCCACACCTTCACCCAGCCCAGTCACAGCCTTGGAGGACAGACGTGGAGACCGGCTCCAGACCCAGGCACCCACCCGCGCGGCGCCCCTCCTACCGCCCTGCGCTGCGCGGGCCCCAGGCGGTGCAGTGCTGCCATCTTTTGGCCGCGTGCTGCACTGCTTCCCCACCAGCCAGGTGGGGCGAGCCCAGCCCCTGCCACAGCCCCCTAAAGGGCAAGCTGCCTGCCCAAGCTCCACACCTGGAGAGGGTCCACCCAGCGACATTGACAGGTGACCTCTCCCTCGGATGCGGCTCAAGGGGCCAGACGTGTCCTTGCAGCCACAGAACGGCCCTCTGCCCTTGGAGAGGGACAGTGTAGCATGGTTCCAAAGGTCCTGGGGTGCCTGATGCCACCCGGTCCCCCTGCCTCACCACTAGGCGTGCTGTGGAAGGGCAGAGGAGACAGAGCTGCGGGACTGGGAAGGCGCGCATCACCGGGGACCTCGCTGCCAACTTTGGCCTGAGCCGCTTCCCCTGGGAGGTGTGGACGTTGGGGATGGTTTTGCTAGGTTGCCTGATGGTTTGTTTTGTCGTGATAGTCTATTATTTTTCTCTTTCCTTTTCTTTTATGCTTAACTGGAATTTCATGTTTTTTCTACAATGCCCATCTCAAGAGATAATTTATGATCATAAATTTGTCTGAAAGTAAATTTGCTTTTAAGTAGAAACAAGTAATTCTAGAGCAAAAAGGGACCCTTTCTTTCAGGGATGAGAAAAATCAGTTCAGAGACAAGTGATCTGTCCAAGGTCACACCCTTACTTTCTGCCAAGATAGACTAGAACTTCCCTTTCTGGATGGGATGCTTCTCCTTTGAGAGGAACTGGGCCTTCCCTTAGCCCTGCAGCCGGGGTAGGGTCTATAGTCACCCACCATGCCTGGTTTTCCGTTTCTGTTCTGTGCCTCCCATGTGTGAAGAGACAGGCAGGAAACATACCCATCTTGTTCACTAAAGTATTGCCAGTGTCCGTTATAGTACATGGCACGTCACAAACACTCCACAAATACATGTTGAATGAACAAATG
The DNA here is from genome assembly GCA_004027875.1 of Aplodontia rufa. Lineage (NCBI taxonomy): Eukaryota > Metazoa > Chordata > Mammalia > Rodentia > Aplodontiidae > Aplodontia > Aplodontia rufa. Next base: position 39,269 of record PVKS010010648.1, read on the forward strand.
GCATGAACTGGGGCAGACTTCTAGGAGGAAAATTCCATTTTTGCAAAGGCAGTGGTAATGAATGAGCGGGAAGATGGCAAGCGTCCCAAGCTGGGAGAAGGCCTAGGACTAACACAGGTAACCCTGTTCCCACACACCTGTAGGGAGAAGGGAGGGCAGAGTGGCGTGGATTGTCCTCTGACACATCTGGGTTTCTAAGCAAGGCCCAATTCCTGGCCCTGCTTCCTTAGCTCATCCTGGGAATCTGGGGGTAAAGTCAGAAAGAGTATCTCTGGGACCTGGGAGCACCTCACTAAGAACGGCAGCCTCCCTTGGTCTGATGGGGTCTGACTAAGCCTGGTTGAACTTGACCATGCTGGCTGGGGTCTCACTGGGCGGGCTGGGTCTGAGCAGGTCTGGGTAGGTAACCTGGCTGAGCTGGGAGCCTCCTTCTTGCTCCTATCTTTAAGAGACCCTCATACCTGTCCTGACAGCCTGATCTCACAGGGTACTAATCTAGAGACATAAGGGGAGGGTGGGGTATAAACATTAAAGCCAAAGGGAATACATGAAGAGGTCCAAGGTTTTGTTTCTAGAGCCCTTTAGAATATTATTAAGACTTTAGGCACATAAAGATACATTAAGTGGCTGGGGCTCTAGCTCAGTGGTAGAGCAATCGCCTAGCATGCATGAGGCCCTGGGTTCCAGCCCCACTACTGCAGAAAAAAATGTATTAGTGTAATGATCATGTTGAAAGATGAAAGCCGTTTACTATGTTTAGGTATAGGTATGAAAGTCTAAGAGAAAAATGAAAATTTTCAGCAGGGAGCAATGAAGAAAAACTTCTGAAAGGAAAAATTCTTCTCTCAGGTTTTCTGGAAAAGTTCCTCAATAGGTTCTTGGAAAAAGATTTATTTCCCCTAAAATGTTACATAATGTCCATCTGTGAAGGAGGCCTGCACACCCCCCTCCAGCCCCATTCAGAAAGGACATACCTGCACTGAGCACCTGCTGAGGGCCAAGCTCTGGGTAAGGCCCAGCCGTGCGTTGTCTGCTGTAACAAAAGCGGGGCAACCTGTAGATCACAGGCAGCTGCAGAAAGCTCCAGTCGTCCTCAGCATTCACCCTAACATGTGGGAAGCAGGGGCTGTCAGCCTTGATCTCAGCTCTTGCCAGGCCTGCCCACCACAAGGCACCAGTCCGTCCTTAGGCCTGGCAGGTATTTGGAAACCAGGGTGCACAGTCCTAGCGAGAGGCCTTACCTTCTCCCCTCCCCAGGCACTTCATAACCAGCCCTGGATGAACCCAGCCCTGCTTTGGGCTTCAGACTTTATTCCTGCAAAACCTTTTAGCACTAAACCCTAAAGAGCCAGGAGGCTCAGGGGCAGGGGGCTTCCAGGGAACTGGGGCAGGGGGATAATTGTTTATTATTTCTGAGTGAGAAAAAAGAATTCAGATAGGGAGACAGCAAAGAGGAAAAGGTAGAGAGTAACCCAGGGAAAACAGAGAGAGAGATGGAAAAGAAAGATGGAGAAACAAAGAGGGGTGGAAGAAGAAATGAGAGAGACAAAAACACAGAGAAACAAGAAGAAAAGGTTAGGAAGGGAGGGAGGGAAGGAAGGAAGGAGAGACAGGACAGATCAACAGGTAAGGATGGGAAGAAGGGGGCAGGCTCAATTCCTCAGCCGGCCCCCAGCCCCCCTCAGCCCTCCCTACATCAACAGCTGAGAATGGGAGGCAGGAAGAGACAGCAAAGTCGTGGGTAACCTTGGAGACGGAGCCAGGGAGATGGGTGCAGGGAGGTGTTGCTACACGCAGGGGCTGAGCTAGCCCCGCAACAGGTCCAGGCTTCCCTAGGGAGGGCAAAGGGTGGGGGACAGTGACCAAGAAGAGTGACTTGGATGAGCAGAGGGATAGAAAGGGGACAAAAGATTCCAGGAACAAACCTAAAGAGGCCTGTGGAGTCAGAATAGAGAGAGAGATTTTACTGAGAATCAATTTAGGCAAGAAAGAGCAGGGAGTTTGGGAGCTGTGGTAACAGGAAGGGGGGTGAAGCCAGGCGGGCAGGCAGCCGCTGAGATGAGGCCAGGAGGAGCCAGCCCAGATGGTGTGCAAAGTGAGGAGGCCCAGGGTGGGCGCTGGGCACAGGGGCGCAGGTGGAAAATGGTCAAGGCAGCCTGGCCAGGGGAACTCTGACCTTTTGCCTGAGACCTACTGGAGGCATCCCTGCCGCGACCACCCCAGCTGGGATACAGAGCCTCTGGATCGCAGCCTGCTTCCTGCCTGGGAGGGTCCCAAATTCTTGCTGTGCTCCAGCTGCGTGCCAGGTGTTGTATGGGTACTCTGGGGCACAGGGGGACCATTAGACAAGCATGTACCTTCAAGACACTCATGGGTGGTAGGGAAAATGAGGGTATAAACAAATAAAGACAAAGAAACAACGACACAGAGGACTCTCATGGATCACTCAGGGCCAGCGGGGATCCCATCAGAGGAAGCCCAGTGGTGCAGGGGGGTAGCTTAAGCCAGGCCTGAAGGCTGGACAGGGCTGAGACCAAAGGAAGACTCAGTAGGTGGTCTAGAATAGGAGCCTAGCAACAGGTCGGAGAGAGGAGGAGGCTGGCTTGAATCCTGGACCTACCACTGACTAGCTGTGTGACTTTGACAAGTCACCTGATTTTCTGAACCTCTTTTTTTCTCATCTTGCAGAATTGTCTAGGGGTTACAGACAATACTTGTATAGTGCCTGGCACATAACAGGTACTCAATAAATTGTAGCTACCATTGTTATGAAAATAAGGAGTAGTTGTGGCCCTTGCCTGGCTTGTGCAAGTACATGAGTTCGAACCCCAGCACCAGGTATGCAAAGAAGTCTCGGCGCAACGAAGGCCACATGAAAAACTAAATAAAATTGATTCTCTCTTTCTCTCTCTTTTGCTGTCCCTCTCTCTTTAAAAAGAAAAAAAAGAAGAAGAAGAAAAAGAATAAAGGAATAAGGAGAGGGGCTGGAATAGTGGCTCGGAGGTTACTGCGCTTGCCTGGCAAGCACAAGGACCCAGGTTCAAACCTCAGCACCATGTACACAACAAAGTGTCGGAGCAACAAAAGCCACATGAAAAACTAAATAAAATTGGCTCTCCCTTCTCTCTCTCTCTCTCTCCATCTCTTTAAAAAAAAAAAAAAGAATAAGGAGAGAACATCAAGCTAGAATAAAAGGAAGTAATTAGAAATGAGCTGGAAAGGTGGGTTCAAGCTGCAGCATGGAGACCTGGAATGCCAGGAACAAAACTGGGTCCACAGGAGAACGGAAGCTGCAGACCCACCTGGTCCTTCGAAGGAGCTGTGAGCTACCATCAGAGGGGGCTTTCCCAAAAGGCATTTGCCAGAGGCCAGCTAGATGTCTGGGAAAGAGCTGGATGATTATCTATACCAGAAAAATAGAATAGTTGAGAGTACGGTGGTTTTAAAACATTTCTACAACTTTTAAAGCACTCCTCCCTTTAAAAATGAAGCTCAAAGTTACAAGTAAATAGAAAGAATAAACTCTGGTGTCTTATTGCATAGTGGATGATTCTAATTAATAATAATGTATGGTTCAAAATAGCTAGAACTTTTTTTTAAAGAAAGAGGGAACAGAGAGAAAAAGAGAGAAGCAATTTTTATTTAGTTTTTCATGTGACCTTCATTCCTCTCCGTTGTGTACGTGGTGCTGAGGTGTGAACTCGCTTACTTGCCCATGCCAGGCAAGCACCATAACCACCGAGCCACCACGCCAACCCCAGCTAGAACTTTTGAATATTCTCGCCACAAAGAACTGATAAATGTGTGAGATGATGACAATGCTGGTTACGGATCTAATAATCACACAGCACAAGCTCTGTATCAAAATACCACATTGTACCATTAATACGTGTAAGTATTCTGTATCAATTAGAAATATACTAAATGTAGGGGCTGACGAGGTGACTCCAGTAGAGTGCCTGCCTGGCATGCATGAGGACCTGGGCTCAAACCCCAGTACCACTTACACAACTAAGTGTCAGAAAAACAACAACAACAACAAAAAAAAAAGCAGATAAAAAAATAAATAAAATCGACACTCTCTCAGGGCTGGAGCAGTAGCCCAGCAGTTGGAGTGCTTGCCTGGCATGCACAAGGACCCAGGTTCAAACTCCAGTACCATATACACAACTAAGTGTTGAAGAAACAAAGTCCAGATGAAAAGAATTTCAAAATCTCTTTCCTCTCTCTCTCTCTCTTTCTCTTTCTCTCTCTCACTCTTTTGTTCTCACTTTTAAAAAATTGACTCTCTCTCTTTAAATATATGTATATAATTTTAAAAATAATTTTTAAAATGAAGCTTAGTTTCCTTCTGCTGAAGTATGAGTAGATTTAGTGACAGTCTTTTAACAAAATGGATATGGCACAAGTGACAGGTTGGCTTCTGAACCTTGAAGACACCTCCCATTATTCCCTGTCTTGGATCGCCCAGTCTGGGAGAAACAGTGTTGTGGAGACTCAGACTGTGGGGAAGTCCACGCGGCCTCCTGCCCACACCAGTACTAACTTGCAAACCATGGGAGTAGACGAGCAGTCTTTGCATGAGACCACAGCCCTGGCCAACACCCTGACAGCAACATCCTGAGCTACCTCAAGCCGAAGCCATCTAGCAACACCACTCCAGAGTTCTGACCACAGAAACGATGCGAGGTGAGAGCTGCTGTGTGTTGTTTTAAGCTGCTAAGTGCTGGGATTGTTTGCTCCATGGCATGGATGGCTGAGACGGGGCTTGTGATTGGATCTAGAGCCACAACCCCCCACAGGTCATCAAACACACAGCAGTGACTCCTGGGACCTGGGTGTGAAACAGCTGAGCTCAGTCAGTGCCCAGAGCGGAGGGTAAGGAGACGATGCAAAGGCACCAGGGAGGCACCTGCTGGTACTGCCACAGATCAAGTGCTGACGGTACCAGGCAGGCCTGGCTTGTGGGGCTCAGACAAGGGCAGGAGGGACCAAGACAGGCACCAAGTGGCTCCTCCTTGTCCTTGGCTCTTCCCATATTAACGAAGCTATACAGTTTGCCTGCAGGGAGGAGAGAGCACAGGGTGACATCTACCTCACCCAGAGTCAGGCCCCAGTGTCCTCACTGTTATCTGGAGTACCTTCTTACACAAGTGACCTTGACTCTCTGCCTCGGTTCTGACCTATGGAATGGTGATAATAAATCCTGCCTGGCGGAGAGTATTTTCATGGTGTGGCAAAGAGCCTCATTACAAGAAACCAAAGGAGAACTAGCTTTGAGCACCAAGTCCACATGTCACACCCATCGGGGCCACCCAGCCCTGGAAGCCAGGAGCACAGGCCTACCTCCCGGATTTCTTTGCCTTCTGACTCCCATGTGGCCCACATCCTTCAGGATTAGAATTCATATGCACAAAAATTTAAAACGAACAGTTTCGAGAGAGAGAGGACACTGGTCGCTTCTGCCCCATGAGAATCTTCCATCTTGTTCATGAGGCAAATCTTGGCATTTAACACCAGTTCCACGCACAACTTTTGGTTCCTTGTCTGGTGCCTTTGCTCTGCTAACCTCTTCAGGCCTCAGGCGGAGGTTGTGAGGCTGAATGAGACCTTGGGGAAGCAAGCCTAGTGGGCCTCTTCAAATCCCAGGGTGAGTGATAACAAAGACACTTTTGCAAAGGTCTGCAATACTAACTATACTCTTGTAGCACTGGATTTAAACTCTTTTATAGTAAGATGTCCAATCTCTTTCTGAGGCCTTCTCAGGAATTAATTGTTGTGAACTACAAGAAATTGTGATATGGAGCAAAATTCTGTCCTCCTCCTTGTAAAACGAGTTCTTCATCTTTGTCCCTGCTGGAGTACCTCCCACACTCATGCCCGTGCATGTTGGGGGAGGAAAGAACATGATCGATGGATGGATGGGTAAATGATTTGAAAGGTCCTTTACTCCAAGGCTCATGACAGACCTCACCCTAGACCTTTCATGGAGCTCAATGTGAACAGAGAGAATTCTTCTCCTGTAGAGAAAAAGAAGAGAGGGACATCAACAATCCTACAATCAGTTCTCAAACTGAATTGCCCACATTCCTGATGCATTCATCAACTTCACCTAGTTCGGCAGCGCTAGGGGATGCTGAGAAGGGTAGCAGTTCTCCAAGAAGGGAGAAGGAGGGAGTCCTAGCCAGGTGTGGAAGCCTATGCTCTTCACAGTTCAGGGGGTCCAGCACTCAAGGGAGGACACTGTCAGTGAAGCAGAAGTCTCTTACCACGTCTTCAACCCCTCGGCAGTGTTAGGATTCTCTGGGGTGAGGACAGGGAATGGAGGAGAGGAGCAGAGATTCCACCCTGGACTCCCCCGGACCATCACCACCACCCTGCCCTCCAGCCCAGAGATGCCCGGAAAGGAAGTGGTACCTAGTGGCTGGGAGATTACCATGGTGTGATGGAGAAAGCCCTGGACTTCAGGCAAAAGCCTTGGACTGAAGATTCAACTCTGGTACCTAGCAACCATGGGAGCTTGGACAAGTCATATGTCCTCTTTAAGCCTCATTTTGATGGGGAGTTTGGATTGGATGATCTCACAAGATCCCTCCCAGCTCTCAAGACTCAAGGAATGCAGAAGATAAGCTTCAAGGTCATTCAGGAGCTTGCGACCTAGAACTGGGCTGGAGCCTGGAGAATTTCATCCCCCAGCTGGCCACATCGGGATGTGGGGGCCTAGATGAGTCATGGAAGTCTCCTGGGTCACCTCCTCAAGGCTATGACAAGTGCCAGGAAAGACACAACAGGCTGGGATTGGCAAGGAGGCTGTGGAATGACGGGAACCCCTGAACACCCTATCCCCTCTCCCAAGGCAGTTGCCCTTAGGAGGAGCCAGGACCCTGCAAGCCCAAAGCTGCAGGAAAGGAAAGCTAGCAACACTGCCTAGCCAGCAACACCCCTACAAGGGGCTCATGGGCACATCCCCCCACACCAGGTCCTCAACAGCCCGGCAAAAGCTCCACCTCAGGAAAGACTGCCCCCACCACCACCGTGAACTCAACCCACTCCCCCTGCTGAGAATGCCACCTGCCCAGCCCAGACAGCCCTGGCAAGGACATGGAGCCAGGCCAGGTCCCCTGCATGGACAGTGACTCATGGTGCTTCAGCTCTGCCAGGCCAGACTCCAGTTTTCAGAAAACAGTTCTGTCTGAACCTTGGCCCCAACTGCTCCAAAGCAGAGCCAGAGAAAAAAGAAGGAAGACATGAATGACCAGCCCTTGCCTTCTACCCAGCTCAGAGCAGGAAGAGAAGAGGGCTGGCATCATGCAGGTACCTTTTGGGAAGTGTCCTAGAGAGATCTCTGATAGAATACTTTGCCTCCTCGAGGCCCCAACCCAGGCCCTGCAGCCTACGGCCAAAAGCATTTCTTACCCCCTGGCTCCAGCCACAGCCCCCAAATTCAGCTCATTCTGCAGCTGAAATCTCAGAGCCCAGGGAAGGGAGATTACTTTCTCTAGCAGTAGCAATGAAAAGAAGGGACTCTTCACAGCCAGGCTGTTCTGTGGCTCTAAGGTCAAGGGACAGCAGTACTGGCCCCAGGACCTGAATCTGGCTTCCCCTTGGATTTTGCTGATCCACACAGGAGGGTCCTAGGCATACAGGAGAGGGAAGCCTGAGGCACACCTTGCTTGGAGACTGGCTCCACCTGTACTCAACATGTCTCTGCCACTAACGTGCCATGTTATCTTCCATAAAGACCTAGCCCTCTGTATCTAAGTTTCTCAGGTATAAAATAGGGGTCATTTCTGCCCAGCATCCCCCTCAGCTCAGGGCTTCTTGGAAGGCCTATACAGAAAATGCTTTGCATCCCCATAGATGACAGGACTGCAAGAAACCTGGAGAATATTCACTCAACTTCCTGGTTTTGCAGTTGTGGAAGAAGCTCAGATAAGTTATGTGGTTTCTCCAAGGTCACACAGCATTCAAATACTCTTCACTGTACAGATATAAAGTATTAGAAACAGAAACAATGTTTATATAACAGATATTTGCATCCATGATAATCTGATGACAATTCCCATTGCTCTCTCTGAAAAATACTTATAAGCATCAACATGGGCAGGCAGCTCAGGCGATCCAGCCCCAGTGGCTCCTGAAGCCTGTTCATAGATTAGCCGGTGGTCAGGAGTCTCAGCTTTGCCACTGTGTGACCTTAGACAGCATACTTCACCTCTCTGTACCTCATTTCTTCAACAACCAAAGGAAACAACAATGGTCTGTATCAAGTTGTCTGGAGGATTTAGTGAGATATATAAAATACCCAGAACAATGCCTGGCATGTAATAAATGCTGAATGAATGCTTTCAGTTACTTCTCCCTGAAGATAGCCTTGGAATTCTGGGAACTCCAGATGCCAAATTCTTCTGGGAGTCCTTTCAAACGTCCGGGTGTATCTGCTCCTCTCTCCCAACTCCCAGACTTTCCCAGGCTGGGTCAATAAACTTTAAGAGGTGACATCTCACCCACCCCTGCCTCTGCCACCACCGGCAAAGGCTCCTCACTCCAGCCTTGACCACCACACTCCACTGCCCACTGGGCAGCCACAGTCTACAGTTCCAGGAAGCCCCGCTCCTCCCTCCCCTCTCTGCCCTCCCTACCGCCCAGGAATCAATGCAATCCCCTAAAAGCTCATAACTCGGAGGTAATTATAAGAAGCATCAATTACCCAGCAATGTGGATTTCATGAATTCAATTAATTTGCATGGCGATCGATACGGGTGGGTTCGCCGGGGTCCCTGGGGGAAGTTAGGACATTGTTCTGCACGCTATTGATTTTACAATGTAAAACAAAACCTCTCTCCTCGAATTCATAGATGCCCGTTCAGCCATATTAACTTTCAGATCATTTATTTTTGTATGTCTTTCAACTTTGTTTGTTGCTATCACACGAATGCAGAGTATTACATTGTAGGGAATAATTGAATCAATACAGTCATGCTAGGCCAGGCCTCTCCGGCTGAAGGAAGAGGAGCTGGCCCGCAAACTGCTCTTCTTCCTATTCCTGTCCTCTGCCTTCCCAGTCAACTTCCCACTCCCAGCCAGGCTACTTCCCTAGCCCTAAGGCCCCCAACTCCTTTCATCAAATGTTCATACTGCATTCCAGACAGACCGATAGTGCCTCTGGAGAATGAGGTTAGACAATGGCGAGAACTTTCCTGGCGGCAGATGGAAGTTCTAAGGAGGGTTGGAGGGAATAGAGGACTCCCCTTTTCCGAAAGTTCCTGAGAACCAAAAAGATTCAAGCCCAGAAGAGAATTAAGTTAGGATGCTGGCTCAGTAAGCACGCAGGATTCCGGGCAGGGTGGTGGATGGGGTCTGTTTCTTTTCTTCCCCAGAAGCAATAAAATTGAGGAGATGACTTTCCTAAGTTATCCTACCCCTTATTCTCAGAGGAGGTCAAGTTTAATAGGAGGAGGAATGGTCATCAGAAAAATAAGGGCCTCTCAGCTTCAGCTGCCCATGCTAGTCTGTTCAGGTGCCCCTACCCCTGCACTGTTCCTGAATACTGTCCCTTCTCACCTAGCCAACCAGCCTCTCCTAGGGTCCACACTATACTCTGGACAGCACCCAGAGAGTCCTGAATACCCTGAACACACACACACACACACACACACACACACACACACACACGACACGCTCACCCACACACACAGAGCAGTCTAGACACAAGGCTGGGGGCCACCACCCAGATGCACCCCCATGAAAGCAGGGCCCACCCCACCTCCCTCCACAAAGCCCCAGCTCAGCGCAGCACCTCAGCTCCCCGAGTCTGGAGAAGGGGAGAAGCCTGTTTTTAATTTGCCTCTACCCCCCACCCCCGTCAGGATATTAGACAGCTAAACAGCCTGGCGCCTGTTTCCTTCAGATAACCAGTTCCTGACGAGCCCCCTAATTGTCCCCGGAATCTCAGCGCCAGTGTATAGAGTAGGTCATTTAACCAACAGTACACACAACTAAATAAAAATCCATTTTCCAAGAGAAAATTCTATTCTTATCAGAGTTTTGCAAGAGGGTTGCAAGCGGCCCATGTTAATTGAAGCTTTGATGTTTGTAGGAGGAGGCCTCTAATCAACGCCACAAAGGAGGCTGATTCACTGCAGTGTGCCCCCTGGCCAAGGAGCGGACTCTGGGGAACCAGTGACAGAGGGCAGAGGGTCAGAGGGCTATAGCCAGGACAGAGGGCTCATGCCAGGCTCCAGACACCTCAGGTTCCAGCCAGGCACAAAGATTTCAGAGGCAGGTAGCTGGGTCAGGGGGCCAGGAGTCTGGACATGAGCAGGGGCCAAGTGTCAAACAAGCCTGGGATCAGGATCCACCCAGAGATTTTCTCTCTATGCAGCCTTGGACAGCCACTTGACATTGTGAGCCTCAGTTTCTCTTCTGGACGACCATAACTCTCTTTACCTATCCTGAAAACCCATTTGATGATCAAATAAAAATAAATCAAAGACAAAAAGTTTCTCTTTTGAAAGTGTCCTAAGAGCCAGGATGCCGGCTAATCTGCACAGTAGGGTTTGTGGTACTCCTACTCACTCACTCTTCAAGGTAAGGAATCTAAGCCCATTTTGCTGGTAAGGAAACAGGCTCAGAGCACCCAAGTGTCTTGCTCAAAAACCTCACAATAAAAAGTGACAGAGCTGGGATTCAACCTCACTCTCTCAGACTCCAGAATCCAAATGGCTCTCTCTTAACTGAGCTGCTTTCCCTAACATGAAGTGGGAGGGCGCATGCAGACCTCCACGTCTCCCCAGCCTAATCCTGGTAACGGTATACACACAGACTCATGCCTGTGCATCATGTCCCGAGCATCTCATTGCAACTCCAAAGCAAGCAGGTAGGTGCACAGAAACGGGAGACAGACCTTACTGGAACCCGTGGAGGTTAACGAGATGTTGTTCACTAAACTCCACCTGGACCATCGCAAGCTCTCAGCACTGTGCAGCTCCAACGTCCAAACCCAGCACAGAGGAGCTGCTGAAAGAGTGCATTGACATTAGTACAGCCATCATCCCCATTTTCTAGATGCAGAAACTGGAGTCCAGATGATTTCACAGTATTCTCAGGCCATTGCCAGTGAGTGGCAGCAGCAGGATGTCTTGCAACCAGGGCTTCAGCTGCAAAGCTATAACCAGTCCACCATGCTCCTGTCTTTCCATGCATTATAAAGCCCACCATTGACCAGGGTTGAGGTGGGAAGCAGGGATGGGAAATCCAAATCAGGGCCATTGACTTCTCAGCTCTAGAACTCAAAGAATCAGCCAGGACTTCAGGAGTATGGACAAAACAAAAACAAAAGACAGTGTCACCCTCAAGGGCTGGAGTTTGAAAAGTGATTGGGCTTGCTATCTTCTCTTTTACTACCACCATTAGAAGATCACACCCAAGTTAAGCTGGTGACTCCAGGAAAAGGATAAGAGATTTATGGAGGAGAGTTGCTTCATCAGGCTCAACCTGAATCAGCCGACACCAGGCAATCAGCAAGTCACCACCCAAGCACAGCCAATATCAGATGACCCTCTGCCAACTCACAGAAGCATAAACTAGACAAATGATTTGTTATGTTCCACTCAAATATTATGGATGTTTGTTACACAGCGCATTGTAGTGACAGCTAACTGATACCTCGGCATAATCTGAATAATTCCTATCCATCAGATCTCTGCTGAGGCAGATGTCCTGTTTCCATGGCAGTCTGGCTTGAGTCCCACCCTCTTCCACAGCTCAGGGACATGTGCTCCTCCTCTGGCTCACATAGCACCCCAATATCTACCCTCCCTGAGACATTTGGCATGCATTGGATTATAATTTCTATTTTGCTTTCCTGCCACTTCTTGAGGTCAAGCATTGCATGTTATTCACAACTGCTGGCTTAGAGAGATTCAATGACTATTTGTTAGAAGAATAAATGTAGAACTGGCCTTTTCCAAGAGGTGGAAGCAAAGAGGACGTCTCACAGTCCCACCCATCTTACCACCTTCGAGGAAAATGTCCAAAGTGGAAGAAGACTGGTATGAGTTCTTCGCTTCCCAACGACCACTTGCACACGCGCACACGCAAACTCAAACCCCACTGCTTCCCAGCTGCACTTTCCTATCCGCCTGCTTGCTCGGTGACGAAGCGGTTTTTGCACCACTTTGCTCCATCTTTCTGCAATATCCTCCAGCAAATCAAGCATCCCCTTCTTGGGATGTTTTCAATCTGTTTTATGTTGATTTTAATTAAAGAATTCGAAACTGAACAAACAGTTCCTAGCAGGTGGCCATACAAGTGTGAAATAAGCAAACTGTTTTATCTGCCACAAACTCTGCTAGTAAATTTCTTCAAATTAATCCCAGCCACCGAGAGTCTGCTGATTCCAAGGAGAAAGCTAAGCAATCCCAGCCTCCAAATATTTGCTTTTGTTACAGCTCCTGGTAGGGTCTGCCTTTGCTCCACCCTCATCCACTTTATCTCCCACACCCATCTCTGGTATCTCACTGGTCCAACCCTTTTGCCCAGATGAAGGCTCTACTGGCCTTGCCTCTCGGTTCTATCCAGAATTCCAATAGGGTAGTCAGACAGGAGAAAGAGCTCCTTGGTCTGCTTCTGAGCACCATGACTCCCCACCCGAGCCATCGGCTGCCACTGCCCAACATCCCACCAGAGCCTGGTCCATCTCACCAGAGTCTGCATACTCCTAAGAAAGAATAGACTTGGGGACAAGGACATGGCTTGCTTCCCTTCCCCTGGAATTCCCCTGGAATGAAAGGAGCCCTAGGAAAATGATACCAAATAGGCCTGGTCAAGAGTGTGAGACAAAGGGCCACTTCCCTAACCACTGTGAAGGGTAAGTTGGCACCACTTTCTGGGAAAACCAATTTGTCGATGCATATTAAATGCTTTAAAATTTGTCTTACTTTTGGATCAAAACTCCACATGTAGGACTTTATCCAAAAATAAACAAACAAGTCTTCAGTGTGTGGTCAGTGGTAAACGTCTACCTACCAATGGATACCAAACAGCAAGACCTGGGAACAATTTGTTGTTCAACAATAAGGGATTGGTAAAATAATATTTAATACATGGCAAAAATCTTATGATTTTATTGGAAAAAGCTGGCTATAAGATAACATAGCATAAATTCATTGTTCCCTTGGTCTTTTCAATATCTACATAGAATGCTTTTTATTCCTTATGTAGTATTATATACTCCTTATATAGCATACACTCTATATGTATATGTAGTATATTATTCTACATGCAGTATTCTAGATTTAGCATGAATTACCTAACCTATATGCAGTATAAATATTGCATGTGTTATTCTAGATATATGAATGACACACATGAGAAGAAAGGACTGAAAAGATAGAAACTAAAATGTTAACAGTGATTTTCTCTGTAGGTATTGAGAATGTAGGCGATATCTTTATTCTCTTTATTCCTTTCCTTTTTAGATCATCATTTTGCTAATTCTCTAATTTTGAGAACCCTAGCTAGGGAGGCAGGAGCTGGGCTGTGACCTGGATGTGACACTGATACAAACTAGCATTGTGCTGGCTCCCAGCCTAACTCTAAAGCCAGCTCTGGTGTCATTAGTATCACACTGTGCCAGTTTCCTAATCCATACACAATGTGGAAGTGAAAACAGGAGTTAGATGAGGTTGCTCCCATCTTCAGTGATGTCTGCAGTGTGCCCTGCACCGCATCTGGGAGAGAAGGATGGGCAGGAAATACAAGGTACAAAACTCAGCAGACCTGAGAGCCACCTGTTGCCTCATGCACACCACCCTCAGGGTCATCAAGACAAACTATAATAAACAGGCACTCAGTATGTGCCAGGCACTATTCTATCACACACTAGTGCACAGGGACAGCACAGATTAGCGAACATTTCTGACCCCCTGTAACTGTAGGATCATCCCTAGAGGGCAGTGGTATTTCTCGCCACCCCCAGGAATAGAGCCATGTGTGGTCCAGTACAAAGTACAGGTTCAACAGGCCATCATCTCCACTGCCAAGCCAACACTTCTCTTGGAAACCTTCCAAGGGTCCCCTTCACCCCTCCAGGGCCAGTACTGCCTTGGGGTATCACATCTGGATGGCAGCTGCACTAAAGAGAAGAAAATCTCTGTATCTGTTAAAGGACTCTAACTGCTTTGTGGATAAACACCTAAATCTCATTGGATGAACACAACAAGCTTATCTCTTGCTCATAGCACAGTCCAGTGGAGAGTCAGCCCCACACCATCATTCCTAAACCCAGTCTCCTTCTATCTTGCAGCTTCACCATCCTTTATGACCTGAGTATAGGAAGTGAGCAAGGATTGCCAAGGGATGTTCTTAAGGGACAGGACTAGAAATGCCCAAGGAACCTCTGCTCATATCCCCATTGGTCAGGACTCAGTCACCTGTCCACATTCTAACTGCAAGGGAGTCTGGGAAATGTAGTCCATCCTGGGCAAGTAGGAGAGGAAGCCCTGGTCTCTGGTAAGAAAGATCCTCTCGGACTGGAGCGGTGGCTCAGCGGTTTCGGCGCTTGCCTGGCAAGCACGAGGACCCAGGTTCAAACCCTAGCACCACGTACACAACTAGTGTTGGAGCAACTAAGGCCATGTGAAAAACTAAATAAAGTTGTTTCTCCCTTTCTCTGTCTCTCTCGCTGTTCCTCTCTTTTAAAAAAAAAAAAAAAAGCCTCTCCCCCACTTCTTGGGTGATCCTCTTGGAAGTATCTCAGCAGTGCAGCCTCACAGCCATCTTTACCTTCCTCATGAAACAGTTCCTCATGAAACAGCTCTTCCTCACAGCCATCTTTACCTTCCCTGAGCCACAGACATAGATCCTGGTAGGAAGGAGTAACCAGGGACGAAGCATAACACTGAGAACACAGATGCTCCTCAAAACCAACTCTTGAGAAGAAGTGAATAAGATTCTCCCTCAACTGAATTTTTGAGAAGCAATTCTAAGTTTTTATCCTTAAAATATGTATTCCTCTCCGTGGTGATGGTAGTGAAAAAAATAGGATTGTCTCTTTTATTAAATTTGTTCTATTTTTTAATAAAAGAACTCTAAAAGAAAAAAAAAAGATTATCCCTCAATCAACTCAGAGTCAAACACTTAGAAATTCTAGAGGTCACCAGGGACCACCAACCGATGGTCACTAAAAATTGCCAGAAATGATGGCTTTCTTTTCCTCTTTCTCATTGAGCCTTTCTGAGGTATTTGACACCAACATACCTTCTAGGCAAGCGCTCTACCACCAAGCTCCTTCCCCAGCCCAGGGTGCCTTCTAAAATCTCTCTCTTGACTGCATGACCTTAAAGCTCCCCCTGTGTCCTTCTGCTTCTCTGGCATGCCTCTTTGCCTCCTTATTCTTTAGTAATCATGTTTCCAGGCAGCAGGTCCACCCTATTTCTTGTCATCTCTCCCTCCCTGGGGCACTCAACTGCACCCTACCTCAGGCACCTCCTCTCTCCTCTGCCACAGATCTCTCTACTAAAGGGCAAGGGCCTTGCATTACTAATGCCTGCTGGCCACATGCACTATACCGTCCTACTCATCCTGTCTACCACAGAGCTCACCTCATCCTCCTGAAATCTGCTGCCTCCCTCTCTTGGTTAATGCATTTTGTCCCATCAGCCCAGATATGGAACGCCTATGAAAACTTAAGTTCAGCAACAAATATAACACTTATGGTAACTTTGGCATACTATTTGAATTTTTTATGTTCACAGAATTGAAATCTTGAGACTTAATGAGTTAATGAGACCACCATCCACCCTGTCACCCAGGGACAACCCTGGGGGATGATCCTTCCAGAGCTCTGTCTAGCCCCACAGCATAGTGGCAACAAGTCCTGCCACATGGAACTCCTCAGTGCTTCTGGACACCATCTTCTTCAGTGTCTCCACCTCCACTCTGGCCACCATCTCTTATCCAAACCCCCAGAAGACATGTCTCCAGTCTCCTTCCTTCCAGTCTCCCCTTCAGCTCCTCTTCCCCAAAGAAGTCAAAGTGCTCTTCCTAAAATTAAAACTTTCACCATGTCACTCCTTCCAAACATATAAGATGTGAGGACCTTGCGGAAAAGGCCCACTCCTTAGACCCACAGGAAAAGCCTCTCATCCTCTGCATAGCCCTCTCTAATTCGCCTCCATCTGCTCCCCCCCAACTGCATCCTTCACCTCTCCCTGCCATGCCCAGGACCCCTCACCTGCATGCACACCTTTGGGAAGGAGCCTGCAAAATTCTTTCCTACCAACCTGAAAAAATCCTTCATACTGTCCCTGAGCAAATGCCTCCTCAGCACCCAAAGAAAATAAAGTCAAGTGCTCCCATCTCAATCTTTTCTCCCTCCCTGAAACCTCTGTCCTCACACCTTGTAATACTCATTCATTTCTGACAGTGGCTCCTCAAGGGCTGAAGGAGGGGCTGGCATTATAAAGGCACATAAGGTTTCTAAAACAAGACCTAGCCCTTGCCCCTCAGGCCAGGGTGCTGTGCGAGGCACCATACTGGGAGGTGCTGGGAAGCCAGGACTTCCACCTGGGTGCTCTTTCCTAGTGGGGGGTCTGGTGGCACCTGGCCAGAGCTATCTCTGTGTCTCTGCTGAAGCTGACTTGTCCATAACCTTGAAGGCACAGTGCCAGCAAGGACCCCACCCTGCAGCGCAGCCCTGCATGCTGATGAGGTGGTGGAAGGGATGGGAGCCGCAAGAGGCCCTGCACCCTCTCAGGACCTCTAGTCAGCATCCTGCAATGCAAGGTTGCAACCACCAACCTGCATCTCCCAGGTGAAATGATGGACTGACTTGAAGCCAGACCAACTTCCTACAGTGGGATTGCCCAACTGCCTTCCCAGCTCAGGGAGTGCACCCAGCCGGGGATAACCTGGCAACAGAAAGGGCAAGCCCTGAAGAGCTGCCCAGGTGCACAGCACCATCCCCACACATAGACACACATTGGTCCCCAGTACAGGCACAGACCCTCACCCGCATGCAGAGGCAGCATGTACAGAGGTTATGCCATCTGACCACTCAACTGGGGCAAGGCCACTGTCCACATTCCCTTTCCTGGTCATGCCCACCATTCAACCAAGAAGTACAGGCTGACCCTTGTGTATTCCCAGAAGAGAGCTAGAGCTAGACAGCACAGACCCAGGGCAGGTCAGCAAGACCCGCAGGGAAAAGAAATGGAGCAGGGAGCTGGAGAGATGGCTCAGCAGTTACGGCGCTTGCCTGGCATGTACAAGGACCTGGGTTAGAACTCCAGCACCACATACAAACAACTAAGTGTTGGAGCAATGAAAACCTAAATAAAATTGATTCTCTCTATATATCTATCTCTTTAAAAAAGAGAGAGAGAAAGAAATGTAGCAGGGAAGAGAGGAGAGGCCAGCCTGGGTGCTCTGGAGCCATGAGTATGGGAAGAAAGGGAAGAAAAGCTGAGGGACACTGCTCTGGAAACTAGAACAGAATCAGAAGCAGTACAGCCCCTCGCCCTGAGCACTCTGCTTCTCAAGGCCAGGCTTTGAACCTGGTAAGCCTGCAGTATTTACTGTTTCCACGTGGCCCCCACAGTCAGTTCTACACAAGCAGCCAGGACAGTCTTCTGCAGTCTGATCCTATCTCTCCTTGCTCAGTGGCTTCCTATCAAGTTCAGGACTGAGCCACAAGCTCTGCATAGCCCTCTGCATAAGCAATGCAGACTCAGCTCCTGTTAGCACTGCTGAGGCCATAACACATGCACGCGTGTTTGTGTTTGTTTAGAACACAAGAGCCCTGCAGCAAGGATGTTGCAGCACCTCATGCAGCGCCTTCACGGAGCTAGGACACTCCTTACTGGCTGAGCACCCACTACAAGGCAAATCCTGGCAGGCACTGGGACAATGTGGCCTCACCTCTCACTAACCAGGCTGGTCTCACATGTTAGGGTGGGGATTCTTAACCAGAGATCACTGGAGGAGCAGGAAAGGGGCTCATAACATCCTTTAACCCCAGAAATTAAATACAAAATGAATTTATGCACTTTTAGACAGTTTTCTGGGGACAGAATTCATGGCTGCCATAAGATACCCCAAAAGTATAAGAGTTCAAGGAGTAAGGAGGAAAGAAGGGACAGTCAGGACCCTCCATGTGGTCTCTGCCCCCAGCAGGAGGTCAACCAGCACTTTCCAGGCAGGTGCAAATTTAACCAGACTCCAGTGAGGCAGATGTGCTAAGTCCCCAAGCCAGTGTGCTCATGGGAATGGGCCTTGGGCCCTGCTGGGCAGGCCATCAGGAAAAATTTCCCCTGAGAGTAGTCACAGCAGGGCGAGTGAACAATAGACTTTCTCTACAGAGACTCATCCTTCCTGAGGAGCAGGAAGTAGAAGAGGGAGGGAATGTCGGGGAAGGAAGGGGTCTTGGAGGGGTCATAGGAAACGGACAGCTGGTCTTTCTTCAAGCCTGAGTTGAGCAAAGAAGTTCCGAGGCTGGCAGTCAAGCAATGTGTGAAGAGCAACAGCTTTAGGGGCCCTGCACTTGGTATTAAGTATTTAAAGTCATGAGATTGAACGAAATAGTCCAAGAAGAGAGCCAGAAGTCCAAGGACTGAGCTTCAGAGTCTGAGAAGATGAGGAAGGAGATGAGAAGGAAGGTTCAGAGGCACAAAGCAGGATCACTGAAGTCCCTCCTGGCGGCTCAGATAATCACAAACTTTTAGAAGCTAAAAAGCTGAGTGACAAGACAAAAACCAACAGTGGACCTAAGAATGCTGAGTCCCCAGCTAGCAATGGAAAAGCTGGGAATTAACCCGGTAACGCTGCAAAAATCCATAAAAGCCTCAGGAACCCACAAGAACAAGGGCAGGGCAGGATGGGGGACCAAAAGAAGGCTTAGACAGAGGCTCTCAGAGAAGCATCTAGCTGAGAGGCTGTGGGCACATTCACTCGAAACTCTCTGAGAGGGCTGGAGCGGTGGCTTAGTGGTAGGCACTTGCCTGGCATGCACAAGGACCCAGGTTCAAACCCTAGCACCACATACACAACTAAGCGTAGGAAAAACTAAAACCAGATGAAAAAAATAAAAATGATTCCCTCAGTCTCTCAGCCCCCCACCCTGCTTTCTGGTGGCGACATTTTCCTCAAACACACTCTTCTGCCATGATGTTCTGTAACACCTTGAGCCCAGAACAATGGAGCCAGCTGTTTACGAACTCTAACCCTGGAAACCACAAGCCCCAAAATAAACTTTTCCTTTCCTAAAACTGTTCTTGACAGGTCTTCTGGTCACAGCAACAAAATGCTGATTAAAACAATACTAAATATGGGAGCCTAGGACTTTCAGCCTCCATCCCCTTCTTGATTCCAGATGGCTGGCAACAAGACCTTTATCCTTCAGGCAGGAGTTTGGTAGCATGCCATGTGAGTAGTATGACCAGCCCAAGAGGGGAGGCCTACAACCCTGACACTGTTCTCCAACAAATTTCCCATCGAAATTGATAAGCACACCACAAGCTCAGAGCTTCCAATTAGCTCTTGGGTCTGCTGCTCAGGCCATGAGCAAACAGTGAAGGATTATCAGATACCTGAGGGAGAAAGTCATTAATATGGAAGACAGACACCAAGACAAACCAGCAGGAAAAGGCATCTTGGAAGAAAAAACTGTGCAGATGGAAGAAAAAATTAACATCCTCAGAGAGATAAGATGCTTCATCCATAGAACAAGAATAGGATGCTAAAAGAAAGTTGAATGAACAAAAAAGAGCTCTTAGAAATTTCTGATAGCAAGAATGAAAAACATGATAGACAAGACAGATGAATCTGGGGAAATATCGTAGAAAGTAGAGGAAAGGGTAGAAATTGGAGAGAAAAATTTTAACTTGAACAGTAGTTCAGGAGATTTAATGTTTAATATCAAATAATAAAGGACGTGGCTCAGTGGTAGCACTCCCTTCATCTGCTTAAGGTGGAGTTCAATCTCCAGTGCCACCAAAAAAAAAAAAAAA